>QKWP01002523.1:36695-46800 GCA_003550325.1 Gigaspora rosea | reverse complement strand
AAAAAAAAAAAAAAAAAAAAAAAAAAAAAAACTATATATATTGTCGATCGATGCTAATTTGGTGCAATACCCTATCCAGATTGTAACAACTATTACACCTGATCTGGAGATTTATAATGGATACATAAGACCGCGTAATTTTTATATGTTAATTTGATTTTTTCTTTTTACTTTAAATATGAGCCAAAGATCTATAGCACAGCAACGGTAATGAGAATGTGAAAGAAATGAATATCAACAAGAACCAAACCAACATGCTACTGCACAGCAACATCGACGAACATGTGAAAGAGAAGCACAAGAATGTGAAAAAAATGAACACCAACAAGAACTAAACCGACGTGCTATTGCACAGCAACAGCGACAAACACGTGAAAGAGAGGCACAAGAACAAGAGTCAACTCACACAGTTATAACTCAGCAACTACAACAAGCCTGTGAGCAAGAGGTACATGAATCAAAGCCAAGTTTAGAAACTATTGCTCAACATAATAGAAGTGAACATGAAAAAAATAACTCTAACCCTGCAGAAAATGCTACAAATACACCAAGCAAAAGATCTATTGCTTAAAGAGCAAGAAGAAACTGAGAACGAATAAAAAGAGCACGAATTCAGATTGGCAATACAATATCTGGACAAAGCCAAAATAATAATATACGTCACTATCTTGGGCATATGAATTCTGAGTGTACTCATTGCAAGGCTCTTCATTGGTTAGATGAACGTCTTACTGTTTCTTCACGAACTAAACCAAAGTATGGAAAATGCTGTAACCAAGGAAAAGTTATTCTTCCTACTCTTCAGGATCCACTTTTACTTCTTCACCATTTTTTTGAAGCCCAAGATGAGCAATGCAAGGATTTTTGAACAAATATATACCAGTACAATGCAGCCCATGCTTTTACTTCATTAGGAGCAAGCATTGATCAAACTATTTTGCATAGACATGCTCCATATTGTTTTTGTATTCATGGTGAACTGCGCCACCGTTCAGGATCACTTCTTCCTGCACCAAATATGAATGCCAATTATGCACAACTTTATATTTATGATCCAGATATTGCACACCAAATTCGAATGGAAAGAAATAGCAATTTATATACTTAAACAATATGGGAAATACAGCAAATTCTTCGAGACCATCATGCATTTTATCCAAAGTATCAACAAACTTTTGAAATTCTTTCTCAAGCTCGTCAAGATGGTGCTTCTGAAACTGATTTAGCTATTCATCTTCACTTTAATTCAGCTACAGACCATTGTCGTTACAATCTTCCTACTACAAATGAAATAGCTGTTATATTACCTGGTGATGATTTTGTACTAGAATGCATGCATGATATTATTCTCCACTTATGTGGAGGTCCACTTGAACGCATTCATAAAGGACATCCAGCTTATTTGCCACTTCACTATGTGCTTCTTTTTCCGTACAGTGAGCTTGGTTGGCATTCAGAATTACAGCAAATTGTATTTGATAAATTTGGTCAGCATGCTAAAGATCAAAGTAATGCTCCATGTCTTACACAAATGGACTTTTATTCTTTTCGCCTTTTTTCACGTCATGCTGAATTTTCAACCATTCCTCGAGGTGGAAAATTATTTCAAGAATTTCTGGTAAATGCATGGGCATCAACTGAACAAAATCAATTAAGATATTTACATAACAACCAAGCAACTTTACGAGCAAATGTATACCAAGGGCTTGCAGATACAATAGGATCTGCTGCAAATGAAGAAATAAATTTGGCAAATCTTGGACAACGTATAATTCTTCCTTCAACTCATCTTGGAAGCTCATGTTATATGTTTGAAATTTTTCAGGATTCAATGGCTATAACTCGATTTTGCCACCATCCAGATATCTTTGGAACTATGACAGCAAATTCAAATTGGAAAGAAATTATTGATGAATTGTTACCTGGTCAAACTTCAGCTGATAGGCCTAATTTAGTAGCACGTGTATTTGAGCTTAAATGCCATGCTCTTTTTCATGAAATCAAAAAAAAACATATTTTTGGAAAAGTAATAGCCTACGTATACACAATTGAGTTCCAGAAACGTGGTCTTCCTCACATGCATTTTCTACTTTTTCTTCATAGCAATGATAAAATTAGAGATCCTGCTGATGTAGATCGGATTGTATGTGCTAAATTTCCAGATCAAAATGCAGATCCATTGCTTTTTGATACTATAATACGCTGTATGGTTCATGGGCTATGTGGTGCACGTAATTCTCAAGCACTATGTATGCAAGATGGAATCTGTCAAAAAAAATATCCTAAAGAATTTCGTAATGAAATATCAATAGATTCTGATGGATATCCTCTTTATGCTAGACGCCTATGATGAACATACATTTAATATTGGTAATAATATTATTGACAATAGAAATGTGGTACCTTACAATCCAATCCTTAGTCGAAAATTTAATTGCCATATAAATATTGAAGTTTGTGCATCAATAAGGGTATATATTTTAATTAATTTAAATTTATTTATTTTATTTTATATTTTTTCTTACCAATTTTATATATAGGCAGTTAAATATATACACAAATATATTTATAAAGGTCTTGATCGAACCACTATGCAATTTGGCCGTGAATCAGATGAGATTAAACAATATCTTGATGCAAGATATATTGGTGCACCAGAAGCTGCATGGTGTTTATTTGGAATGCATTTACATAAAGAAGTACCAAATGTTGTTAGATTAGCACTTCATCTTCCTGGAATGCATCAAGTTGTTTTTGATCCTAATGATGATGCTGCAGATATTTTAGCTTGTGCAGAACATCAAAAAACAACACTAACTGCATTTTTTGAAACATGTGCAACTATAAAAGCTGCTCGCCAATATATATATCAAGAATTTCCACAACATTTTGTTTGGAATAAAAAAGAACTGAAGTAGACAATAAGAAAAAGAGGATTTGCAATTGGCAGAATATATTTTGCAATGGCTAGAGAACATTTTTATCTTCGACTTTTGCTTACAATTGTTCGTGGTCCACAGTCATTTGAGCATTTAAGAACAGTTAATGGTATTCAATATCCAACTTTTAAAAATGTATACATAGCTCTTGGTCTGTTAGAGGATGATGGTGAATGGAACAATTGCTTAGAAGAGGCCTCAATTATGCATAGTGGCTCTCAATTAAGAACTCTTTTTGCAATTATTCTAATACAATGCACACCAACTTATCCAAAAAGATTGTGGCTAAAATTTCATGCTAATATATGTGATGATCTCTCTTATCGTTTGAGTCAGGAACATGCTATTAATAAACCAACTGAGATCAAATATATGATTTTGGATTATTTCTTATTGATGAAATTTTAAAGGATTCAAATTATTCACTTGCTATATGCTCTCCAATGCCTTTATGAGAGCATAACTGGGGGCTTTATTCTGGAAATTGTCTTATTGCTGAACAATTAGCTTGGAATCGTGAAAACTTTAGTATATTAGTTGAGAATTATATTCCACAACTAAATAGCGAACAAAGTGCTGCATATCACATTATTTTGGATTCAGTAAATAATAGATATGGCTATTTGTTCTTTTTTAATGGATTAGCTGAAACCAGCAAAACATTTGTTTATAATACACTTGCAATGCAAATTCGTAGTGAAGGTAGAATTGTAATTTGCATAGCATCCTCTGGTTTTGCCGTATTGTTACTTATTGGTGGGCGCACTGCTCACTCTATATTTAGAATTCCAATTAAAATCAAAGAAAATTCTTTTTGTACAATTAACAAAAATTCTGATCTTGCTAATCTACTTCGAGCTACTGAACTTATTTTCTGGGATGAAGTGCCTATGCAACATTGACATTGTTCTGAAGCTGTTGATCGTACTTTACATGATATTCGGGATGATGATAGACCTTTTGGTGGTATTACAGTAGTTTTTGGTGATGATTTCTGTCAAATCTTACTAGTTGTTATAAAAGGATCACGAGAACAAATAGTTGCTGCTTCTTTGCAACGATCCTACTTATGGAATCATATAAATATTCTAATATTAAAAAAAAATATGCATTTAGAATCAGAATCTGATGAAAATAAATCCTTTGCAAATTGGCTCTTGAATGTAAGTATATACTAAATTGTATTAAACTATATAAATCTTTACACTATTTTTACTTTATTATTTAAATTTTTTAGATTGGAAATGGATCAAATACTTCTCAATTACAAAATACAATTTCACTTCCTGAATATATGAAAGTTGGACCTGATATACACTCACTTATTAAAGCAATTTATTCTAATATAGAACAAGAGAATCTTAGTGACGACTTTTTATGGGATAGAATGCTTTTATCTGCTCAGAATGATGATGTTCATGATATTAATAGTACTGTTCTTGATATATTTCCTGGAAATAAACGTACTTATTTAAGTGCTGATAATATTATAATTGAAGATGGAGCTGATAATACTAATATATCCTATTGAGTACTTGAATTCTCTTAATCCATCTGGAATGCCCCCTTCTAAACTTGATCTTAAAATTGGATGCCCAATTATGCTTCTTCATAATCTTGCTCCTCATCAAGGACTTTGTAATGGCTCTCGTCTAATTGTTGTTCAGCTTTCAGATTATGTTATTGAAGCATGTATTCTTAGTGGAAGTTGTGCTGGAAATTTGGCTTTTATTCCTCGCATTATATTAATACCATCTTCATCTGAATTACCTTTTAAATTTAAAAGAAGACAATTTCCAGTCTGTTGTGCTTTTGCTATTACTATAAATAAGTCTCAAGGCCAATCTCTTAAACATGTTGGACTAGATCTTAGAACATCTGTTTTTTCACATGGCCAGCTTTGTGTAGCTCTTTCTAGATGCACTTTTGCTCAATCAATCAAAGTTCTTTTTCCACATAATTCAAATGACTGTACTACTTTAAACATTGTCTATCCTGAAGTATTATTATTTAATTAATCTAATTAATTTACTTATTAATAATTATAATTTTCATAGACAATAATATTTTACAAAATCGATCGATCTATGGTCAGATGAAATTTACAAGCACTTGGAACTTATGGCTAAACTGGTTAAGAAAGTATGGAACAAAAAAAACATGTTACTAGAAGAATCCAAGATTAGAGAGAGTATAGAAGAAAGATGCGGCAGAATAGTCACGAATCAAAAATTAATGCTAAATAGCATTTTAGAGAGGCCGACCAAGAAAATCAAGATAGATAGAGTTTGTGAAGATGTGGAAGATGACTTTAAGTTATATACAGAAGAAAAAGAAGTTCTCGACCGAGTGGAAATACATTTTAAAGAACAATTTAGAAAAAGAAATTTTGATATTAGAAATTTAAAGCAAGAATGACAGGAGCAATATAAACTGAAAGAGGATATAAAAGAAGAATAGTACGACCAAGTACTAAGTGAAATTACTTTGGAAGAATGGGAACAGGCACTTTCTACAACACGTAGCAACTCAGCGCCTGGAATATCAGGAATCACATATCCTGTCTTAAGGCGGCTCGGAAAGTACACAACACGGTTTTGTATTGAATTTCTGTCCAAGTGTTTAGCAAGTGGCAAAATATCACAGAAGTGGAAATTGGGTCTTTTATATTCTATACCGAAAAAAGAGGAGTGGAATTTCAATTTGAACAATGTTCGGCCTATCTTACTTTTAGAAACAGTAAGAAAAGTTTTAAACAAGGTTCTAATACGAAGATTAGATCGAATCCTTAAGGAATAAAAAATACTGAAGGGTCCAAATTTCGCAGGTCTGTCAGGAGAAAGTACTGAAGATCCTATACACGTTTTAAATTGTATAACAGAAAAGGCCAGGGAGAAGAAAAAAGAGCTATGAGTCTTATTCCAAGACATGCAAAAGGCCTTTGATTCGGTGAGCATAGATTCTCTAGAGTTGGCCCTTAGAAGAATTAAGCTACCCGAAAATCTTTGCAAATATGTTGTAAACCTTTTCTCCAAGAGACAATTTGAAGTTATAACTGCTTTCAGTAACACAAAACAAGTCATAGCCGGTGATGGTATTGATCAAGGAGAGGTGCTCTCTCCTTTGGTCTGGCGTATATTTTATGATCCTCTTTTATGTGAGATTCAAAGACGGAAAAAGTGGGGTACGAAGTTGAGGTAGAATGGCCTATAGACTTGCGTACTAATAAAATTGAACATATAAAATGGCGACAAGTAGTTCTGGCTTACGCCGACGATATGACCTGGATCGCTAAGACCAAAGAGGAGCTAGAGGAGATGCTGGAGTTGGCTGATGACTTTTACAAATTGAATAACATTAGAATTAACAAGAACAAATCAGAATTGATAGTGATTAATGGAAATCAGCAAGTATCGAATAAAGAATACAAAATCTGCTCTAGCGATGGAACAGAAATCTGAGCAAAAGAAAAGGATAATCCGGCAAGGTTTCTTGGCATCCGGGTTTCTGAAAAAAATGGCAAAAACTGTGGTCTAAGACTGGTGGAGCAGGAAATCCAAAGTTTAATAAGGATTTTAAAAAAGAAAAAGGTTACACTTGGGCATCTACAATACATCAACAACAAGGTTTTAATACCCAGAATAGAATACAGATTAAGATATCACATAGTAAGCAAGCGGGTGTGCGATCATTTGCACAGACCGTGGTTAATGCTCATTAAAAACAAGGCAGGGCTGGCAAGTTCCACAGCAAATGGAATCCTGCATCATCGTAATCTTGTGGGACTTAGAACAATCTGGCAAGCAAGACTAGCTCAGCAAATACCAAGTCTAATCGAAAGATTAAACAATACAGGAACAGTAGGGTCGGTAACTTGGATTAGACTTAGACAGGCTCAGCTAGACAGTAAAAGTACAGAGTGTATTCTTGCTTGGAACACTGACAGATGCAAGAGTAGTGAGTTTCGATTCAATTTTAATGCAAAATTAGTGCAAGAAGCAAAAACAATTAAAATCAAGCTAGAGTGCAAAGAATTAGAAGAGGCGGTGAAGCTCGCAGACAAAAACAATAATAAAATTTGGACCCTCCTAAGTATGAAGGAAAGAAAAAGTTTCTTGAAGAATAAAAGCAATCGTTGGATAATAGTGGAGCAGTTAATCAGTCAGGACGGTGCACAATTGTTAACATGGTCACAACTGCAAAAACTTAGAGGGTTTAGTGGCTGTGGAAAAAAACCAGTATGGTTTCAAAGAATAGAAGAGCTTTTAATACACAACACTATAACAAGAGAAGTTAAGTCCCAATTTAGACTAGTGTGTGGAAACAGCTTGGCGACCCAATCTACCTTGATACCGGTTTCTAGAGACAAAAGAAAGTTGGAATGGGTCCTCTTCGGTACAAGTAGAGATAAAACTGGGATAGGAAGAATTAAAAGGAAAAAGGAGAAGTCATGGAAATTGAGCACTGGACCGATGGAAAAGAAAACAATGAATCTCTTGTAAAATGCGCAGGGTGCCAAATAGGTGAAGAGAACAATAATGAAATGTGTATAATTAGGAAAAAGTTCCGTGAAAGTAGAAGAGCTTTAAAAAAAGGAGTTGCCAAAAGAAAAGGGGGAGAACAAAGCATTCTGTGAAATCCTATTTAATTCCCTGAGCACGCGTATTGGTTCACAAACCCAAGACCCAGGAACAGTAAACACGGACGTAAAAGTTTTTGTCGAAATGGTAGAAAACTCATTAATTGACAAGTATATTGTGGAGCAAGATTTTAGAATTAGGCCCAAGAAAACTGCGCGAACACTAGCAACATTCCAGAATCTAGGTATCTACACAGACGGTTCTTTAGAAGAGTCTGGAAATAGCACTCAACCACGAAGAATGGGTGTGGGATGGATTATACTTAACGAGCAGGATTAGGCCAATCCAGTTACTCTAGCGCAATTTGCAGGTGCAATACGAGACTGGCCATCATCGACTAAAGCAGAATTAGGGGCAATAGGTACTGCATTGCTCGTAATTCCGCAAAAGTGCAAAATTAAGGTATATACTGATAGTGCAAATGCAATTAGTATGATCAAAAAAGTACTTTGTAATCAGAGAACATCAAGAATTTCAAAGCTAAAGAATAGAAGCATTCTTGCAATGATCGAAAGTTTAATTAAACGTAAGGAGATAGATATTAACTTCGTCAAAGTAAAAGGGCACAGTGGCGTCTACTTTAATGAGCAGGTAGATAAGTTGGCGAAAGAAGGATGCAAGGACGGAGAAGTTATTAGTTGGAATATTGAGTGGTCGAAATTGGTAAGGGTGGTATCTAGGTGGAATCAGTACATAATAGATACCCCTATTAGAGGGTTAATAGATAGTATTACAAATTTGTATTATAGCATAGAATGGTTACACACTAGTAGTATAGAATATTTAGAAAGTAAGAATAGTATAGAGTCAGAAATTGATTGGAAGGGAATCTGGCAGAATTTTAAAAAAAATGCAGGGTCAAGATGTAGAAGTTTGCAAAGTAGTAGGGAATGGGTGTTTGATACAAAGTGTCTAAACTGCCAACTCTTAGCTTACTACACAAGAGGAACCCAACGATGTATCCAATAGATACCTGTATAGCATGCTTTCGTGAGAAAGAAGATTTAGAACACTTAGCAAGTTGCGAACTATACGAAATCCTCTGGAAGAAAATTGAGCGCAAAGCTGCGAATCTTGCCTTAGAAGAACAGTTTCTTACCAGAGGAAGAAAGAGGAAAAAGTGAAGATGCCTCTACATTAGAAATTGCAAGCACAGAAGCGGGTTTAATCAGATTATCAAGAAATTCCAGGCTAGAAAACCGCATAAATTGCACTTTTTAAGTAACAGCTATGAAAGTATAGAACTGCGAAATGCCCGAAAAAGATATACTTATAAGCTCAGAAGGGAGTTCAAGTGAATCATTTGGGTGTGCCAATGTGAGGCAGTCAACGAATGGGAGAAAAATCAAGGTATCTCGAACAAAGACAAAAGGAAAAGAGCAGTAAGAAGTAAACCATGTAAGGAAATTTCACGTAAGAAAACCTTAAGAGAAGCAGAGTCAGAGTACAAAGCAAAGGAGAAAGAACGGTGGGACAAGGTCGAAACACTTTTGACCAATGTAGTCCAAACTAATTCTAAACCGACATGGTCTGGGTTATACAGACCTGTTGGTAAACGAACTTAACGCAATCTTGACAAGGCTAGCGACCACTATCCAGTGACCCAAAGGAGTTCCTTCAGTGAGTTGAAGGCCTAAGGATAGGAAAAAGGTTGCTGCGGCAGATCGTATCTGGGCACTTTATAGTAGCCGGGTGAGTCTTTATTGTAGAAAAAGAAGGGTTAAAGGCAGTAGTTGGAGACCTTTGTATGTAGTAACATGTGCATTCTTTAGTCAATAAAGCAGGATTGCCAAAAAAAATATATATATTTTACAAAATCAAAAAAAAATAGTAAATTTTTTTGGTTATAAAACAATTTAAATAATTTCAAATAATAATAAACTAATTTGAATAAAAAACATAAATCACTATTATTTTTATAAAATTTTAAAATTACTATAGTATCTAAAAAAATTAATTTTAAATTTACTTAAATTAAAAAATACTTAAAATCTATTTTATATCTACTCTAATCAGCAAACTTACAAAATTTGTAATAGTAAAAAATCTATAACTTTTAATTTCAATTTTTACTATTTTCCCAAATTTTAAAAACTTTACTATTAATTATACTAAACTATTATTCTTATTTAATACAAATTTAAATATTGATAAATCAATATGTCGATCATTTTTCATATGATCTTAGTGTAGGACCCCGGACATCTCTCATATAGGTCATAACTGATCTGCACAAATTTTAAGGTTTTTGCTACCTCTAAAATCAAGTAAATTTGCTAAAAATTCAATTATTACATGAAGTTTTTATAGTAATTTGCTAAAAACTAAATTATTACATTTAGATAGTGCTCTTAGGTTCAGGTGCTCTAAAAAAATTTGTGCAGCATATAAAAATACATTTTACTGGCATATTTACTTTTATATTTCTTGAAAATTTAAGAAGAGATACTTAATTTTGGATTTTTTGATCAAAAAATCAAAAATTAAGCATCTTTTTTTAAATTTTCAAGAAATATAAAAGTAAAT
>QKWP01002523.1:0-23691 GCA_003550325.1 Gigaspora rosea | reverse complement strand
ACCTTTATACCTTTATACCTTTATACCTTTATACCTTTATACTTTTATACTTTTATACTTTTATACTTTATTACTATACTTTTATACTTTTATACTTTTACACGAATGTATTCCTAAAAAGATATATAAACCCTAGCTTTCTGACCTTCTACCCACAAGCTTTCTAGCTTAGACTCAGACTTCCCTTTCTCCTCCCTCCAATACTTAAATAATTGTATCTCTTGAATATTATTATCTAAATCAATAAAATATATCTTTGCTAAATAAATAATACTCTTATTAATTAATAAATATAAACTGAACCGCTCTAGTGAAGTAATATTCCACTTCCACACCGCTTCATATCTTCTCTGACCCTTACAAGATCCCTGTCGCTGTGTGCTATGTTGCTAGTGGTATATTAAGAAGGCTATACCGCTTGTAACAACATGTATCTCGATAAATATTTACCCAATTTTGATAATTTTACTACTATTAGAATCTATTCTACAAATTTTAATTAATTTTTAACAGTTTACATATTAAAATATTTTTTAATATTCAAAAGAAAAAATAGTGACACAAAAATCATATAAAAAATGATCGATATACCCCCTACCCTTAAAGGTATGCTTTTATATAATAAATTTATTGTTTTTATTTTTTAAAAATAAATTCAAAAAAAGCTTTATTATTATTCTTTATATATATTCTATTTAAATATAAATTATTTGTACCATTTTGCTATTATTAGTATATTTAATTATTTAACTTTATTAACTATAATGCACTACTAATAATATTATTATTAATAAATAATTATAACTAACATTGTTTTTGTAATTATAAATAAAAATCAAGTATTACTTATCCCTAAATTATCTGTACAGCAAATAGGATATTATTGTTTCAGGTTAAATTTCTTTATGTACTGAGTTAGGTTTTGTTTGTTTCTCGAATTTATGCTTATTAATTATTGCACCTTTAAAATTATATATATATAAAATTTTTTAAAAAAACTTTTTTTTAATTTTTTGAATTTAAATAGCATTTACTTTATCATTAAATAAAGAATATTCAAACTAAATAAAAAATATTTTAATCATATAAATTTTATTAAAAGACTACTATATTTTTTTTAGTTAATAAATATTATATTATACTATATATTTTATATTGTATTACTATATTCTCTCTTCAAACTTTGTTCATATAAAGAAATATATAGTAAAATTTAAAGTAAGTTTAAATATACGAACTATAATATTTTAATTCTTTATATATTTTTTTATAAATAAACAAAACTATGAAACATATGTTTAAAAATAATTTTTCAAAGTCAAAAAAATTAATTAAAAGTTTTATTTTTGTAATAATATAATAATTTTAACTAAAGTACAGTATATACAAATAATTAAAATACTATAAATATCTTTATATTTACTATTACTACTTTTTATAAATTAAATAAATTTTGAATATATTATAGTAATAACTATTTATAAATTAATAGTATCAAACTAATACTTAATTCCAGAGCAATGCGACGGGTTATATGCTAGTATAAGTATGGTATACTATTATTTCTGGGTATAAATCAAGCAAAATATGGCAATAGTCACACGATATGTCATAACAAAATTTTTTTATTTTTTTATTATTTTTTTTTTAATGTTAAGGTGAGGTCATGCCTCTGGACTTTATTGGATGTATATTAATTGTTACAATATTGCTTACACATATCTGCTAAACTGTGTAATACCCTAAAATTGATTTAATAGTAGATCATATATAATTTAAGACAAAACGTAATACAAGAGCTGATAGACGAATGCAAAGACTACCAAAATTAATAAGCAGATAGTTTATACCTGACAGAACTTATATACAAAATAATCAGTGAATTGGCGAAATAATCAGTTTACATACTTATAGCAAGTCGTCAAGTAGCTGCCTTTAAAGTATGTTTATTCTGAAGTGTAGAAGTTCAATTAACGACTCGAACAACTAGTAATTTTTGCTATTTGTTAAGTCCATAACACGAAATATAATCATAGTGATAGAAAATTAAGTAGTCTTGGAGGTTAGTATAGTTTTATTATAAAATCCCGAATGTATAGTACTAATACCATTATTACAATAAATCTTTTAGAGGGCAGATAAAATGATATCTATGTTCTAATAATCTGAACAGTACAGCAAGATCAAAGTATTCAACATTAAATTTTCGTTTCAGTGTATTTAGTCTATACGAAAATTTATGACAGTTTTTACAAAAAAAATTTTTTTCGAATATGAGAATCTTTTATAATACTGTAAATAAGTAGGTACGCTCTAATAAAAAAAGTCTGATATAATTAAGAATTTTAGCAAAATTCACTTAGATTTCGTTTCTACTAGCTTAGCTAGTCAAATAAGTTCATTATTATCGCACAATTAATTTTGACAAATTGAAAAAGACGGCCGTATAAAAGAATTGCACGATATTGTGATAAAAAAGAAATCGAACCCATTTTTTTAATTAATCGTAATACTATAATCATATAGAACTGTACGTATATTAAAAAAAAATAATTTTCAAACTGGTACGTACGAATTGTTATATGCAAAGTTTACGCCAAGCTTTGAACTATAATACGCTTATGGTGCTTAACACTATAATATTTTTTTATTATACTGTTATATAGTATATTATCAGTTATATTTGATTCGTATACATATACACTACTAAGCTTATTGCGTACTGAACACTCATCATTAATACTACTAAAAAAACTACAAAGCCCAATTTCACCCATAAGTCTACTGTCGTTATTTCAACTTACAAGACCTTGCTAGTTATACCAACGCAACGATAGTAAATGGCATCAGCACAAAGGGCTAAAACACCCACAGAAGAGACGAACGGATAAATGTGAATAAACCTATAAACAACAACACTGATTAATAATGACACTGTAAGCAACAAGATGTCAATAACAAAGACGCCACTAGGCAATAGCAAGTAACAAAACCTACAGACGACGCTACCTACAAATGACGAAACCTACAAGCGACAACGCATTCAAGCAACTACACCTATGACAACGACACTTATGTCAGACGATGACACATGTGAATATGAAATCTACAAGCGACGACTCCTACTACGATGGTATCTACAAGCGACGACAAGTGAAAGAAAGTTCAGCAAGCATCAAATAAATAGATTAATAAAACCCCCCCGATACATAAAAAAAAAGCAGATGTGTAAATCCAATGATTCTGATTGGCTTATTATAATTTAGGGATCTACAAAAAAAGGTCCAATTCCACAAATTAGCCGATATGAATTATTATACTATTTACTAAGTACCGAGACTTGAACTATTTTATCCATAATCTAAACCTACCAGAGCCTACTATACTCCCATTTATATAGCTAGCCTGGTTTTGGACGATCCTTTTCCCCAACCAACCGTTAGTATTCACATGTTCACCACTTTACTTACATTTTCTAATATCATTACTTCCAATTTGGTATATGTGATTCCAGATAGGCGCTTTCTGCTTTCAAATTGGTATACCTGCAATCTGGTGTACCAGAAAATCCCTTACTAGCGTACTTATCGGGAGTTTGTATCTCAAGCCATGCAGCTGTCTCTACTACATTGGATAAGTATCTCAAGCCTGCATGCTGCCACAACTAGTCGATTTTTCTGCAACTTGGGAACCCAGGATTTAACGTTCCGAATTTAGAAATATGCGAATAACTATACTCCCTGCTATAGTAGCGAGTATCCAGGCATGTTTCGCCGAAGCTTCCAGTCCCTAATATAGTTAGATAACATTATGAGGCTCGGCCAACCTGACTTTCATACCACTACATGCACTTATACCAGCTATACCTGTTACTGATAGTCCTAGATCCTCTTAATATCCTAAGACTTCTATATGGGTGCACCCAGAGCTCCGTTGGGCTTTGACACATACATGCCTCCATGCTTCCACTTCTTGTTGGTTGGTCAGTTTCGTCTGCCCTTGCAAGGTTCATTCTGATTCCCAGTCCTAATATCTGACATCTCCAACTTTATACTGATCCCTCTCAAACTACCAAACCAGTTGGCCCAAAAGGATTGGTCTGCCTGGCTTTATGTGCCGATGGACTCCCTTTCTTTGGTACCCACTTCTGAAACGTAGGTCCTTTTCCTCTGGTACGACTCCAATGGCCAGGTTGGTGTCCCTCTTGCTATAAAATATGTTCCGTTCAGTTTTCCGGTTTCTAGTTGAGAGGACTTCTGTAGCACCATAGAAGGATCTTCCTTACCTCTTTGCTCGGGGCTTGCCAAATGGGTTTTAATTGTTTCATCTCTTGGATTTGTCTATATAACTTACACAACTGACAACAAAATTTTTTTTTTTTTTGTGTTAAAGTTTCCGCTTTGGGTGAGAGTTTATTTAATCAAGCCTGTGGATCAAGGGCGCCTCTTTGGGCGCACCCACAATTGAGTTACATTGAATGAGAGTACAACTAGCCACACGTACAACTTTTGGTTGTCTAATTTAAGTAGTCCGCCCGAAGGTTCTACACTAGTTGCCATACCTACAATCCAACTAGAGGATTGCCTATTTAAACCCTCTGGTCCAACGCTTCGCATGTCAATCCTACTTGTGATTACCAGTACAGCCCTCCGATACATTAGTCAGTCGAAGACAGTCCCGGATGCTATCTACATCCCCTTAGGACTAATTTATCCTCGCAGGTAAACTTGGTAGAGCAGTCCCTGTCCCACACAGGTATTACCTACACTTCGGTAACTTACGCACTCACCGAGGCAAGCAACTTGCAGTCAGGGGTACCTGACCACTACCATTACCTACTTCTGCCCTTGTAAGGTTCACACCGACCCCGGTACCCACCATTACTTTCCTACCGGTCCATCACCGAGTGCCCCAAACTTCCAAACCAGTTGGCCCGGAAGGGTTGATCTACCTAGCATTAGGTGCTACTATGGTTTTTCTTCCCCTAGTACCTAATTCCAGAACATAGGTCCTTTTCCTCCGGTACGACTCCGGTGGCCAGGTTGGTGGACCCTCTCCTCTGAAGGTCATAAGTATATAAAAAGTGGGCTTTTTAGGTACACGACAGTGTTTTTTTGAGTTTTCAATCTTTTTACCTTATTCCTGGTAACTTATATTTCACATATGAATGGTGTATTTTTTAACTATATAACACCCTTTGTGTATTTTTTCTCTATCTAATTTGATTACTAATTAGCTTTCTAACACTAAGGAGCATACACCTAAAGTGTGTGCGACGCAGTAGCGGAGCGAAGCGGAGCATAGTTATCTTATTTGATTTCTATTTGGCTTTCTATCTTGGAGGAGCGTAGCGACTCCAGATGCGGAGCGTAGCGGAGCATAGAAAGCTTATTTGTTTACTATTTAGTTATTTTAAGTAATATAATAGTATTAAGATACTTAAACTTTTTAGGTAGAGCCTTGCTCATACTACACATACACACTCGGTGTATTTTTTTTTCTGGCCACGCTCGAATGTCGATAAAATTTTTGATAAGGGCAGAGCCTATAACTCGAAGAGTCGCCCCTATAGAGCCTGCTTCACAATAATAAATAGCTATCTAATACTAAGGAGTATGAACTTTTAAGTGAATGCGACGCAGATGTGAAGCATAGTAGTATTCCATAGGATTTTTATTGATAAAAAAGATAGATAAGAGCAGAGCCCATGACTCGAAGAGTCATCCCTATAGGGCCTGCTTCACAATAATTTTTAGGTAGACCCTTTGGGTCATTGCTCCATAATACACAGATAGTGAATTTTTTTAGGTACACGAAAGTGTTTTTTTTATTACAGGTTTAGTTTTCGAGCATAGAACTGCATAACATAATACCCTTTAGCATGTTTTTTGCAATGTCCACAAGCAGAAGCTGTAGGCTTTCCACAATCATTACATAAAACACGTTTTTTTGCTTTCCAATGTTCATGACATCCTTCAGGACGCCGACACCCACGACCACAGACTTCTCCAGAGTTATGTATATATTCACATATATATTTACCCTGCTTTTCGATATACTTACCTGGCTTTTCGAAATATTTACCCAGCTTTTCGATATAATCAATAAACATTTCGATAAATTTCTATAAATGAATAACTATTTTTTATTTAAACGAAAGATCTGGTTATAATAATAAAAAACACGGAATACAAATATATATTACAATGGTAGGTAAATGTCCAGGTTGTGGATTCACTCCAAGAACAGGTAAAACTCGTGATCTGAATAAGCACATGACTTTAACACGATCCAGACCATGTCAAGCTTTCTTACAACTAACACAAGCGCAAAATGCATCTCATGCAGAAAACGCTACACCAGAGCAAAATCAAGTACTAGTTCCAAAGGGTGATCTCATATCATTCGATGAAAATCCACCAATGCACCAGCCAATAGAGGCAAGAGAGCCGGCAGTCGACCCTGGGATAGGATCTAGTTCAAAACAAAATAGTGTGAACTACCGAAATAAAACTATCTTGATTTATAAAAATATAGCAAATGGATTTGAATTTTATGATGGAAATAGAAAATGGTATGGAGTTAAAGAAGATTTTCGTGGATTATCTAATAAGTACTATTTTATTAAAACAGATTTAAAAGAAACAACTATAGAAGCCTATAAAAGAATTAACGAAGAATCAAAAGCTATAGCAGAAAAAACAAATAGACAAGTCGATATGTGAAAATCAGGAAGTTATACATTAACAAGTTTAAAACTTTTTAGAAAAACTACTTTAGCACCAAAAAGAAGTGAAAAAATAGATGAAAAAGAAAATGCTTGGTTAAATTTAGCATCAACTGGTGCTTTAGTATTTGCAGAGAAATATGAAGGAGAAGCTATTCAATATGACGTAAATTCGATGTATATATATGAAATGTTAAAGAAAGAAGCATCATGGCCAATTGCTACAGGTAAGTTTCTTACTATAGATGTATCTTTAGTGGAAAAATGGAATAAATTTCCATATGGAATTTTTAAAGCAACAATAGAAGGAAATCCTCCAAAGAAAAGCTTGCAATGCACTAGATATTTACGATATAATCCACATAGAATTTATACACATTTTGATTTAGAGTGTGCCAAAAGAAATGGTTTAAAAGTATATTTATTAGATGAATCACCAAATGCACTTATATATGAAAAAAATACCTGTATTAGTGGAAGTGATATGTTCGGTAAATGGGGAAATATATTATACAACATTAAAAAAGAAGGTGGAACAGCTTGAAAAGTAAGTAAAGCATTATTAGTTTCATTATGGGGTGTCCTATGTGAGCAAAGAAATTGACAAAATTATGGTATACACCCACGAATAAAACCATTCTTATTAGCATCAGCACGAAAAAGAATATCAGAAATCGTGAAACCACTAGGAGATCAAGTAAAACGTATACATACAGATGGCTTTATTGTAGCTGGAAAAGTAGAACTTAAAACGGGAATAGAAATGGGTGAGCTAAAATTCGAGAAAAAAGGAGTTTGTGTAGTAAAAAATTGTATATCAGTTACATGGAAACCGTCATATCCAGAAATTCCAAATTTGATTATTTTCAAAGAAAATGAGCTTCGCTCTACAAATAATTTACCAGATTTTGAGAAAATACAAGATAAAGAGCAGTTAACAGTAAAAAGGAAACTATCAAAAAAGTCTGATATGAATCTTACGAATGAAATTATAATAGAAATATTTCAACATTTACGAACACAAAATGAAAGATTATGTGGTAATAATGAATTATTGTTTCCAGTTTTATATGTTAACAAACAATGAAATGAATGCGCAACATATTTAATATGGAGAAGAATTACATTATATAGATATAATATTAGAAATTTTGTCGAATTAATAAAAAAGAAACCATTAGCGAATGCAATAAAATATATAAAACAGATAGAATTCGAAAGAATAGATAATTATATGAATGAATTTCAATTAGAAGACATTGTAAGTATATGCCAAAATATAATAACTATATCATTTAAGGATTGTGGTTGGGGATTTCTTAACAATAGTTCACTAAAGATGACATTGGATACGTGCAAGAATCTAAACCATATATTTATCTATGGAAGTAATCGAATAGCACCAAAAACTGTCTTAAGTATACCAGAAAAATCTACAAGTATAAAAACTATAAAAATACAAAATTGTGAACGAATAACAGATAAAATAGTAAATCAATTAGTGAGCAAATATCCGAAAATTGAAATTAATAAAATAGAAGTTGACTCACGAAGTGAGGATGATATTGCACCTCAAATATATTTGACGAAGACTAGTTTATGGTAATAGATGAGTAAGCTATAAAACTCATTTAGAAGATAACAGTTAACAAGAAATGATAATTTTTTATTAAATAATAAAACATGTATTAAATAAAACTTATATTATATAAAACAAAATACAAAGTATAAACCAAGTATGACAGACAATAGTTCAAGTTTAATAAATGAGCAGGGCTTAGAGTTAATAATGCAGGAAGCTATTACATGGAAAATGATTGAATCAGCACAGATTAAAATAATAAAAGAAGCCTTTCGTCTTCGATATAGAAAAGATAGTAAGCTTATTAGTGAATATGCTAGTTATGTGAAAAATTTGCGTAATGCAGAAAACAAAGATGAGTATATAAAATATACTGCTATAACTCTTTTTCCAAATGAAGAAGCATATAATAAAAGAATGACTAGATATAGAAAATGGTATCAAGGTAAAAAGGAGCTACTTACTAGTGTAGAAGATTTATATAATCTTTATTATAAGTTATCCAAAAAAGATAGATCTATGACTGAGACAGAAATTGAGGAAGCTGTTGAAGATGTACTTATAGACGAGTAGAGCGGAGCCCATTCTTTCAGAATAATTTAGTGGAGCAAGCACAGACACGAAGTGTTATTATTCTATAATAAGTACAAAAATTTAATATTGTTTAGCCACTATATGACTGCCTTCAGCAAGTATCCATTTCGGAGGATATTCAACTTCCTTAACTACCATCAATTGTTCTCTTACATATGATCTTTCGGGACTAACACCATTTTCATCTGTAAGCCAATATAACACAGGCTGATTTTTTTGTACTAGGGCCTTTTTAATATGGAAAACTTTAGGAGACCAATTCATATCAGTAATACGTTTATTGCCAAATTCTAATTCGCCAGGTTCAAGAAGATATCTTACTGAGTTATAATAAGTCAACCGAGGTTCGTCATATCCAATGGGTCTTCTATGCTTTATAGCTGGTTTCGCAAATATCTTCTCCCCCTTTAAAGCTTTTTTTACTGCTTCATTAGGAGATATACCTATCAATTTGGTTGGAGTATTATTAAAAGTATCATCATTGATACGAAGACTTTTAACCCATGCTCTAGACCTATCAGTCAAAGGTAAATGAAAATCTATAGCATCTTGACGAATAAAAGCATGTTTTTCAAATTCTTGATGATCACGCTCAGCTATAGCATTACTTTCTTTGGATTTTTTAGGATCAAAATATACACCATGTTTTAATAATAAATCTTTACACTCAGCTAAATACTCAGTACCTTTATCGGTTCTAAAAATATTAGGCCAAGAAAGAGGATTGTTAGGATCATCATAAATTTTTTTAATTGCTTTTGCAACAGTAGAAGCAGATTTATTAGTTAATGCATAGCTTTTTCGATATCTAGTAGCAACATCTTTTATTACAAGTCTATGTTTAAAAATTCTATTTCTGATTTTATCATGGGGCATAGGAGTAAGATCAGATTGATGCATTTCATTTAAATTTTGAATTCCATTAAAAGATGCATACTGAATAAAATGTGGTCGTGGTTTATGAATTTGATATAATGCTTGCTTATTTAGCCAATTTTTTATATCATTTAATGAAAAATTATAACCAGCTTTTTTACATGCATCTCGCATTTTTTCAGCAGTACGATAATAACCTTCAGGCTTATAATATACTTTCTGCAAAGCAATCTCCTTATCCAAATTATGGGCTTTTTGTGGATCAATATAAATCAAGGGTTTTTTCATTATACTATAGCAAATAAAAATGGAGGAATTGCAACAAACTAACCAAGAACTCTATGAGGTAGTATCTCAATTAGCGGAATCAAATAGGAATTTTGAACAACGTCTATATACCTTAGAAAGAGTTATAGGAATACGCGAAGAAAGGATACGATATCTTGAAGAAGAGTTAAATAACGCTATCGAGCTTTCTAGACAAGACAAAGAAGAATTATTAGAAGAAATCTCAAAACTCAAAAGAATCGTTCACCAACTTGAGGAAGAAAATAAAAAGAAAAATAAGGAGATTTCTAATAAGGATAAGTTAATATCAGAATTCGATGAACGAGAGACAAAATTAAAAACCAGAATTCGTGAAATATCAAAATCAGCTGGCAATACCCCTAAAGCACAAGATTATACAACAAGATTAGTGGATGAAAACGAGCGACTTAAACGAGAAATAAATACAATAAGGACTAACCAAATAAATAGGATTAATAAAATAACCCAGCAAAAAAACCGTATTACAGACCTTCTTTGTCAAAATTTTGCTTTATCTTTATTAAGATATCGAGATAGATTAGAACTTATAAACACCCGAGAAGCTCTGCAAAATATACAAGCATAGAACTTTAATTTATCCGATTCTGATGAAAATTCTCAAGATACTTATATTTTTGATCAAACTTTAGATATGGCTACGATAGCTGAGTTAGCTGATGCTATAGACCGATCCCTAAATGATACAACAATATGTAAAACCATTTTATCAAATCAAATTAAAAGATCGACAAAAGCAATTCGTCGAAAATATACTAATCTGCAACAAGATTTAATAAATGTACAATGGGACCGTGATATGTATATGCAAGAACGGGATCAAGCATTGCAACAATTAGAAAATGAACAGGCATTTAATGAATATTGGCGAGACCGAATATATGATAGATATATAAAATGGAAGAATACAGAACTATCAAAATGAAAGAGCTCTTGGTGAATTTTGGCGAGATCGACTATATGATCGGTATAAAAAATGGAAGAATAAGACTAAAGATGAACATCAAATAATTTTAAATTTACGAGCACAAATTTTATTACTACAGAATAATCCATACAATATAGCAGAAGCAAGACGTTTACCTACATTGAAATATGTATCTACCTTGTTAAATCCAATTCCACAATATATGGGTCAAATGCCACCTAGTGATTATTGTGATATGATTATACAGGCATGGGCACCTGCTATACCAAATATGATGGCTCTTGAAAATGCAAATGCTAGAGATTTTGATGATGCCGTCAAAGTCGAAATTATGAAAGGTAAAATGGCAGGAAAATATGCACCAGTACCACCTCAAAATAATTTTGTAAATCCAGCAGTTAATATTGATAGTCCAGATACTTTAAGAGCCTGGTTAAATGCAAAATATCAACGAGAAACAGTTGGAACTAGCCAATCAGCTATTTTAAGATTATCTCAAGAAAGATTCCAACCTTTTGATAATCCCGATACCTATGAAGCCCGAATTCGTCCACTGTTATTAGGTGTAGCAAATGATGATGCACGAGTATTAGGAACTCTTAAAACTCATTTATCAGGTGATCGAGAACTTTATAGTTGGATGAGAAATGAAAATATAGCAGGTATTAATGAATTTTTCATTTTATTAAAAAATCTATGGCTTGAACGTTCTAGTTTATATGTAGATCAAAACTCTGATCAAGCACAACCAAAGAAAAAACCATTAGCAAAGCAGAATGACAGTATTATATCACAATCTATAGTTTCGCAACCAGTATTTCCCTCATATGATGAAATGCAAAAATCGTTTCAAACTATGTTAGAAAAACAGAAGGCTGAATCCAAGGCCGAGATTGAAAAATTGAAAACCGAATTCGAATCAAAAATGAGCCAGCAATCCAAAAAATCTCGCCCTCCAGTTCCACCCAAAGATCATGAATTTTATGCAGATCAGGGAGATCCTAGATGGTCAAATGTTTCTAGAGAGGAAGCACTACAATGGTTTGATAAAGCTTTTCCTCTGCCCATAGCAAGTAAACCAGAACGATTACGTTCATCAAATCAAAATACCAGAATAAATAGAATAGAGTCAAAAGTAGATGAAATCGGTCAAATGACATCTCAATTCGGGAGGATGATGCTTGATAACAAAAAACCTGTAGCTAAATCAAATTCAACATATCGATACTTTCCTCCTCTAATACCTTCCCAATCCCAATATGCATCACCTGATTCAGATGATAATGAGGATGAAGAAGGTGGATATAACGAGGAAGAGAATAAATGGCATGCTCCTCAGTCAGAAAAAAAACAGGTATTACCAGTAGATAATAAGTCACATATTAATGCACAAAGCGCACTGTCTATGAAAGATATAATACCAAAAACTTATGATCAACTAATGAATTTGTTATCACCAGCAATGCAAAGAATATGTAAATCCAACCAGTCTCATAAGGTTCAGGAAGAAACCAATGAGTGGTTCTCATCAATACAATATCTGCATAGCAATATAAATGATTTAACGATCTCTAATAGTTTTTTAGATCCGGGTAGCGAATTCGGCGCTATTAATAATGCAACTATCGAAGCACTTGAGTGGGAAAATGATAAACAATCTGATTTTGCTATAAAGAGTGACAATTCGAAACATATTACTGAATCATTGGGATGGATTACGGATGTTCCAATCTCTATAAAAGATAAGGCAGGAAAAACAGTCACAGTTTCAGGAAATTTTGCACGTATTGATAATGGTGAACCAGAACCAATGCTATGTATAGGTATGACATGGATTCGAAAGGTTCATGGTATTCTTGACCCAAATAAAAACCAATTTCACATAAAGGTTCATGGTAAGTCTTATATTATACCAACATTCAGCAGGGCTTCAGTAGCCAAGGATCCACCAAAAGATAAAGAGACCTTAGAAGTATTGGATTCCGATTCATCAAGTGAAGAGGTAAAAAAAAATGCATAAATTGTGAAAGTATGACTATCCGTGTAAAGGAACTTGAAAAAGCGCTATTTACTAGTGTCCAAACTAATTCAGAATTTATTGGATATTATAATAATTTGCGTGATCAATATAAAACAAAAATTAGTCATATTAATTCTAAGCTTTTGAAATAGGAGCAGATAGTTTAGAAATATCAGCACGTACAACAGCTCTTATCTTTTTAGCCTCCTCTTGTGTTCTCTTATAGAATTCTAAAGGATCTTCAGTTTTTTGTGAGGCTTCAGGTGGTATAGTTTCTTTTTTTGCTTCTAATATTTTGTCTATCTTTTCAGTCGAATCTTTACTAACAGAGTATTGATCAGAAATACGTGCAGACTCGAACTTGGATTTTCTCTTTTTTGTCTCTTCCACAACTATAGATATTGAAATATCACTTTCCAAATCAGCTAAATATGGATTCAAAACATTTGTGCAAACCTCTTTTCCTTTCCATATCCGATAAAAACGGGTATTGGACATAGGATATTTATCTCTAAGCATCTCTAAAGGTTTGGATTTTGCATCTTTGTATTGCATAATATATTTATAGTCATCTGGTGATAGTTTGACTGCATCAGATCGCATGGTCTTGTTAATAGTATCAGTAATATTGATAAAAAAAAATACTGATAATAATATTATTGATATTATTGATAATATCGGTAATATTGATAATATCCATAATGCTATTATTGATAATACCAGAAATATTGATAATATTGATAATATCCGTAATATCTATAATATGTTATTATTGATAATATCCGTAATATCTATAATATGTTATTATTGATAATATCCGTAATATGTTATTTTTATTAAATATAGCTAAGCTGAAAAATACATGGCTAATATATGTACATTGCGAGATATTAACTCAAAAGGACATCGTCTTGGAAGTACTAGGGAGGTGGAACTTGAAGAAGCTTTACGTGATAGTTGTAAGTCCAATTCTGAACTTATTGATGATTTTAAAAACTATCAGAAGGTGTATAAAAAGTATATTAAAAATATCAAACAGGATAAGGTGCATATGCAACAGGATCTTAATCGATCCAATAAAGATAAAGAGAAACTCACTAAGCATACCTATCAGCTTATAGATGAAGTAAAACGATTGCGTTCAGAGTTAGATACTCTAACATCCCAGATTACTCGCAAAGATATTTCTCTTAATGAATCTAAAATCAAGATAAAAGATCTCCGGTCTAAGATAAAAATATTGGAAATGAAACTATCTTCAACTCAGAATGAATCAAAGGAAATTATAGCACTTCGGTCTATGAAAAAAATACTAGAAGGTAAGTTAGAATCAGCTCAAAAGGATGCATTCTCAACTCAGGAAGAGATAGTAAAAAAAGAATCCGAGATCATATCTCTCAAATCTGAATCAACGAATATAAAGAATGAACTAATGAATACAAAGGATAAATTAGCTTTAAAAATTAATGAAATTGAGTATTTAGGTGCTTTACGTCCTGCTTCACAGAAAACAAAGGATATATTGGATCCTATGATTAGGGGAGGTACAGAAAAAAATACGCAGAGTGAGGAACAAAGTTTCATATCGAATTCTGGAGATACATCGGAGGAATCAGAGATTCGAGGCTATGCCTCATCTAAAAGTCTTGCAAAATATTTTAAAAGTAAAAATGAGCTAGTAATAAAAGAAAATGAAACATTACCAATTATTACAAATAAGCAGAATCCGGAGTCATTGATTCAAGATATTACAATAAAAGGGGCAGTATGCGCTGGTGAGGCTTTAGTTAATGATAAGTATCAGATTCCTCCTATTATTAAAATTGTCATTATTGCAATAATAGTGATATTAATTATTTGGTATATATACAGGAATATTTTTCATCAAACCAAAAAGGAAGAAATTTTTTATCCACTCTATAGAAATCATAGTTATGGATTCCCAATCCGTTATACAAAAGAACCGAAAGAAAGAATTACCACCTATGAAACTTTACCTTATGGATATGGATGAGGCCACAAAGCACGAATCATCCAGAAATGTCGGACATCCAGCAATGTCATGGCCTTTCAGTAAGGTATTTACTGGTAAAAGTGGTACAGGTAAGACTAATATACTCGGAAATATTTTTGTTGGTGACAAGGGTGAATGTATATATAAAAAGAAAAAGGGTGGATCCCGCTATATACGATGTGATGATTTGATAGTTTGTGGATACCATCCAGATGAACCTAAATGGGCATTTGTTAGATATATATATGGAGTAATCGCAAGTGATCCAAAAGCACCATATTACGAAAATATTAGATTTAAATATATCTCACCTGAAAAAATTCCTAGTGTAAAATCATTTTCTCCAGAGAGGAGTACTGTAATTATTTTTGAGGATTTATGTGTTGCTCCAGATACAATACAAAATCGAATTATTCCATTCTTTACACATGGACGTCATCGTAATATAAGTCCAATATATGTGACACAAAAATATCACCATGTCCCAATAATTATTCGTGAAAATCTTACCCACTTAGTTATATTTAATGGGGGCAGTAGTTATCAAGATGTATCCAAGATAGCTGGTCGTTATACTGATGATGTTAAAAATGCATCAATGGTTATTAATAGTTATCTGCGTAAAGGTGAATTTATAGTATTTGACCTTAATAAAGCAGAGGACGATCCACTTGCAATTCGGTTAAGGTTCGATACTCCACTAGATTTGCAGAAAGAGATAGAGTTACGGCAAAAGCGCAAGATAGGTTCGAAGAACCATGACCCTTTAGGGTCGCCCTTCGGGCCTGCTCTGCAATAAAAAATCAGCCACGTAAGTGTCCTGCTTTGCAGAAATGAAAAGTCTATAGTTAGTATTCACTTCATAGATTACCCAATTGTGATGAGTTGCCACTCTCAAGAATAGCATTAGGAAAATGGTGGACAACTACCTATCTATGTCCTCAAAGGTATTAGTAGAGCTGGCACAGTCAAAAAATAATATATAAAAAGTATGGGTATTTTTTATCATGAAGCAATTAATAAATCGAATAAATACCTGTGTACTATGCTTCTATTTCTAAAAGTCGCTTTTGGAATCTAACCCGCAATTGACTCTTTTTAGAATCTATCCAATTATACGGAATATAATATTCTTCATATTGTCTAATAATAATGGAACTGCGCATCATATAATCGTTTTTATATATTTCAATCCATTTAGTACGCCACTGATTAAATTGTTCTCGAGTCTGAGAATTTTTCACTTTACGAGAAGTTAAACCCAGAAATTTCTCATCTTCTGGAATATTATCATTCGGTAAACTTAACCAGGCAAGCCGTGCATTTGATGGGTCCCTTTCTTTGAATCGTCTCCAAGCATTTTGAATAATTCTTGCTGAACCATCTCTAGTTTTAGCTTTGCTACATGAATAATCCCAATGTTGCTTCATCAAATCTGCTGGTTCAAGTCTCTCAATATATCTATATATAGCACTAGCATATACCTTCTTTGGCTTCTCATCATTAACTTGAATCAATTTCCAACAATCGAGACAAATTGCCATACGAGTTTTATGAATTCTAGGTCGGTAGTAATCATGATCTACAAATTTACCCTTACCAAATGCTAGAAATAGAGCATGTGCATGGTAAACGCTCCTCTTTCTCTCAGAGACTAGCTCTTGTAAAGGAATTCGAACTCTGAGTGCCCATTCTCTTGGAGTTTCGTGTGGTCGAATAATTGATAAAGTATCATACTGTCTTTCAACCTCGAAGAGATCATCAAAGAATCGTTGATAATTATTAATGCTACAATAATTATAGATATATGACTCTACATACCTCATATCATATCCCGGTCTATTATTAATGAGCTTCATTGATTTAGCTTTTTTATCAATAATAGTGGGGATAACAAGACCTAACATATTTGATGATTTAACGTATTATACTGTTTAGACAGTTATAAATATTATATTAAGATTATTAGACCTATGAGATTTGGCACGATATATACAATTAAAACCAGATTCATTTTTGTGCATTCGAAATAACTTATATTAAAGATTCAATAATATATAAACTTCTCACCTGAAAAACGACACAAAAGCAACTAAAATGCTAACAAATTAAAAATAGTATATACCTAGTTCTACAGTTCTAGTTAAGCATAACTTTACTCATCGACGACGGTATAAGAACATTGGTAAGATATTGCAAAGCAATGAGACAAGTCTTCTAAATTTCGGGTATAAATTTTTCTGGTGGATACATTCAATCACTCTCTGTGGTGTGGTTCAGTTGTTTAGGAAGTCTGCGTCACCTTCCCCCTAATACACGCCCCACATTAAGGATGACGATCGCGCCCAGGATAAAGGAAAATGCTGTGTTTATGTAAGTTTCGAGGTGGATACATTCGAACTATTTCTCATCTCGTAGTTCAGTGGACTAACCCACGGGAAGCACATTCGGTCTTCCTCTCCTTACTACATAGACAATGATAGTTGACGATCACGCCCTCAGAAGTGTTTTATAATATAGAAAAAATAAACGAAATATATGACATGCTTTCAAGGGAGGGAGTACGCGGATCCTAAACCATTTAATGCGAGTCCCTGCGCCATATTATTTCTCTAGTATAAAAGATACATAGTCAGAGGCCCTATCGTCTTAAGATATAGACGAAATTTTTTGCTTGACTGAAGAAGACTATATTATTAGAAGACAGCTAGATTGCATATTTTTTGCGGAACAAACGAACTACCATCGCCAAAGCACTGAGCCATCTGCTCTGTTAAAGCAAGAAGATTGTGTGCATGTTCGATCACACAACTCGCCGAAGCAAACTCGTGTCAAGTAGCTATAGAAGTCGTCTTATCAACACAAAAACAACCTAGTGTGGGCGAAGAAAGTGTATTATCGGTAAAAATTTTACAAAAAAAAGATTTATATAAGGGGATACTGCCTTATACATAATAATTAACCCCATATCATTGTACGTGTTTGCATAATTGTTAGCCCCATATTTGTTTTTAACGTTAAGGAGTAGATTACCTGATAAGCTATACTCTTGTGTATATATTAGCAATAATTTTAAATAAAGCATATACGTATCGGTATAAGATATTCAATCAACATGCGTCTATGAAATTCAACAAACATTTTTGTCAGTATACAGTATACAAATTTAGAATACTGGAATAAGGGCTGTGGATACGAACAATAAATAACATACCTGTAAATACATGTGTGGCTTTATTTTAACACATGCAAAAATTCGATAATTTAAATTTCGCTTATTTTCAACAGCACTTCAGATGCGAAGCATCCTCCTTTCAGGAGACAGTGGCTTAACAGTAGTTGATGACTTTTAATACGTAAGAATCATTGTACGTACGTAAAAAAAAAATTTATTAACATTACTGTATAAGATACAATTAAAGTAAACGGTATTATAAGTCGTATGAAATTAAGTATACGGTTTGTGTCACTTTCCTGCAGAATCATTTCTCACGGTAAATTTTTGATTTATAACGAATATTATGAATTTCTGGAAAGGCTTTTTCTATTATATACGATTCTACGATAAGAAAAAGCGCGAATGGAACTTAAAAAGGCTATAAGGGTAATGAGTATAACGTTCTTTATCAGTAGTTTTGTTAAAATTCATATGTTACAGGGATTTTGAATTCTCAGATCGGTGAGATCGTTGACTTTTTCACTTCGTAGTACCGATCGTTGAATCTAAGGGGGTTTAATTTACCTAAAAAACATCAAAAAAGATTCAGTATTTGGAACTTATGACCGAATAGACTTGCTTTACTTGGTGGGATCTGGCATTGTGTTAGGGTAACGTAATTTACTAATCGTGTGATTCCCTTCTGGCAGGTTCTCTAACGTGAAGTATAAAATAAACAGGTTTCCACCCATAAGATAAGTTAGTAATAACGTTATTTTTTGCTTATATATTTTTGAAAAAAAAAGTTTAACATACCTGCAATTTGGTTCTAAGGTAATATTTCATATGAGGTTATATCATTTATAACAAAGATTATGAAAGCGAAACTTATTAAACTTTATATTCAGAAAAATGGCCACACAAGTTCCTGATAATTTTGAACCCAAGTTTAAAGTTGCACTCGGTCCAATAGGTACATGTACAATAAATATTAATGGGGTGATACATTCGAAATAGTTAAAAGTAAAATTGAGAATCAGTTAAATATCCCCGTCAATCGTATTGCTAGTATTCAATATTTACAACCAGGAGAGAGGTTTTCTGAAAATTTTACCCCCGAAGAATTTGAAAGGGCAGTATTCATTATAAATCCGTAGTAATGGAACAAATATTTTTTTATTTGTATTCGCATTATGCAAGTGCGATGAATTTTTTCTATTTGTATGTCGCTTCGGCAATTTATTTTTTATTTTTAAAATAAAGCAAGGTTCCGGGCACGAAGTGCCATAATTTTTAAATGGTTTTGATGGTTAACTGTGGTTTGCAATTACTAATTAGCAAACAGAAGAGTCATATTCGAGGTTACTAGCTCCGTGTAGCGATTATAAAATTCTATATTTAACCGCCTTTGTTCCATAATTGACACAAAATCATAATTTTTATTTCTGTGATAGAAACCGTAATATAACTAGCAAAATGTGATTTATTTTTTGGCTAGGCCTGGCTAAAAACTTGTATGAATTGACTATAAGTTTTTTCCCATTCTTCCATAAGGTTATCGAGCCATTCAGTGCTTAAACCGCTTTTTAATATACCACGACGTGATAACTCTTCACCAACCAGCCTCTCCCGATCTGTTAAAAATTCACGATATTTTCTAGGGTCTTCTTTTCTTTCTATTCCACCACGATAGAAACGTATATCTCTTTCCAAATCCCCACGAAAACATCCCATGGCCCACCTATTTTTCTCAGCCTCTGTAATGATCGAAAATTCTTTGGGATTTATTCCATGTTCGATGGCATACTGATAAAGGCGATTTTTGTTTGGATGAATTGGTGAGTTACTGATTTTGTTTGACATACTTACCTGGGTTTTCCGCTTGATCCCAACTCACTGAACAAATCATAAATCTGAGCTAAGAAAAAAATCACGCGCACGTTCCGTTTCGGAACGCCGATCACTATGTAAGGGTATTTGGGTGAACGAACTTTACATTATTTATTATTCCGATGTACACCATGAATTAAAAAATAAATTGTGTATTGCAAGATTTTCCTCAAGGTTAAATAAAGCACAACATATAAAGGTTAAATAAAGCACAACATATATCAAAGTCCAAACACATAATAAAATAATGTATATCACGTTTGATTGTCAATTCGTATGAATTGTATTGCAATATTTTTTCGGATAAACAGCTTTTATTTGTTAATCTGCATTATTAAATCAGCTAATGTCTACGGAAAATCTATTCTATCATCTGCTAACTTAAATATACAGACTCACTCAAACAATTCATCGGGAATCTTTAATACATGACGAACTGTTGTTCCTTTAGATCGAAGTACAGATCGTTCAATCTCGCCCATTAGTTCTTCTTGTTTTGTTATCTCATCCTAAAGAAAAGGTACCACTATCAAATGAGTATTTTTTTTGAAAAATAAAATATATGAACATAAATCATCAGATACATACATGAAAGATAGCCATCATTCTGAGAAGAGCTTTATATTGATTTCGACCATGGAAGCTGAAAGGGATTAAAGCCGTAGCAAGTTCCGAAGAAAGAAATCTTCCATCCGGGTGCATATTCAATGCATAGAGAGTCATTCGTGTCCTGAAGAAACAGGAAACATGAATATCAAAAAAAAAAAAAATTATACTATTACTTACCGATCACCTGAGTACAGAACACTTTGATTTTAGTGGCGAGTTTTATGTCACAATCAAAGTGATTTCGTAAAATTCCAATCAAATTCAAAACATCCATTCGCATAGTTTTTTTCGTATCACCAAGGGTATGTAAGTCTGTTGTTTTGCACGGTCCACCGGCCACTTCCATATGCCAAACTTCTTGTCCATCTGAATACCGAGTTGCCTTGGAATCTACTTTAACTATGCCTGAATTTGTTGCGGATTTTGTTATTTTTGTCGAAGATGCATAGCTTTCAATCCAATCGAAGTTAAGGTTCAAAAACGTCCTCTCATAAAATTTTAAAATCGATGAGATTTGATATGTAATAAATTTCCGTTCGCTTATATTTCGGTCCATTGTAGAGTTTACATCAACAAGATTATAACTAAAAAAGAATCAATGGTCAATATTTATTTTGATTAACAACATCAGATACTAACATCTACCTACAAATCAAGAAGAACTTTTTCGCAATACAACCGAAATGGTTCATTCGGAACTTCAACCTGAACTGCAGTTTTGAATTTTTTTCCAGTTTCTTTAAGAGAATTATCAACGTATTTTTCCAGAGCATGCGACCACACAGCAGGGTTGATGTCACGAATAGAGGATAGCTCAATGGCAAGCTCCTCGCCGATTTCTAAGGTCAACTCCGAAACAGATTTATCAAAAGCACATATAACGGAGATATCTTCAGAATATCTGGAGGAATTTGCGAGTTAAGAGACTATTAGAATTTCTCCATTTGTTAAGTGATACACAGCGAGTAGGAAATGGGAAACTTACCGCTGAATTTCCTCTTTATTCCGCGGTCGCTTATTCGGAGTTGTTTTCAATGGAGTTAAATCCCGAGGAGCTTGCGGTGGGGTTCTAGGTTGTGGAGATTCCGTCGATTGCGAATGAGCAGTGCTATTTACTTTCCTCATCTTCCTCTCTTCGTCTGAATTAACTTCAGCGTAGTTAACGCGTTTCATTGGTCGAGGCGATCTGCGGACTGAAGGTTCTCCCTGCAACATATTCGCAATTAAAAAAATTTTTGTAGCTTATAACTGATCGTGATTAAGACCTACCTTTTCTTTACCAACGTTTACCGATTCTTCAGCCCACTTATCAACTTCCGCGTTGGTAACTTTAGCGATACCTCCTTGATATTTCGTGACGCACTTTTGCTTATAAAGAGAAAACAGTGATTGTAATGAGCTCATTTTCTATAGTAAAAAAATAAGAATCCAACAACTATGCACTCACAAACTGAACTTCGCGACCGGTCTTTTGTTTGTTGATCGCTTCTTCATTTTTATAGAATCGAATGCGTTGTTTTTTCCACGTCTCAAAATGAAAAGATAGCATTAGTTATAAGACTCACACGAATTAGCTCGAAACGATCGGGGAGGAGTGGTTTAGGTCCAAGCAACCGCAGTCCCCAGACTTCCAAACTTGAGCGACCGCAGTCCCCAAGTTTGCCACCGATCAGGGTCATATGAGCGATCGCAGTCCTCATACGCCGGAAGTAAGCGACACGCAGTCCCTACTTCCTTTCAGATACTTAAGCCCTCTCCTAAACGAGAGGCTCTATCCTCCAATTCATAATATATAAAATAGTTTACTTACAACCCAAGTGTCTCTAATGTCCTTCAGAACACGCGTCGTATCTTCTTTAAAGAAATTTGATTCGAGTACTTCCTCCAAATCTTGGGTTATCACTTGATATACTTGCGAAAGTTTGCTATTTGACATTTCCTGCTGATAGTAGTCGAATATATTATCAGCAGTTATAGACTTAATCGCAGATACGACATCGGGCTGAGTGAGGAATCGGAAAAGTGGTCTTCTGGAGAAATGTTCCACTGAAAACGAAGAATTAGTAAAGTTGCGATGGATCAGACGAAAGACTTGTTCTACATACTTTTTTTATCGATGCAAGTAGAAAAAGAACAATTCGTGTAGAAGAAATTCGTGTAGAGAAGACTTGACAAAGTGGTGGCAACAAAAAATGTGCGGCATGTGACTACCGAGGTTGTACGATACTATTTGGGTAGAGATTTGATTAAATTTTTCAGATATCGTTACGCATTATTTATCGGGCACATGATCAAGTGGAAGTCTCTGGAAAATTAGCACCTTGTGCTTGCTCCGCTAAATCATATGCACGATGTTTGTAGACCCGAAGGGTCATTGCTTTGCAATAGTACACCCGAAATAGGTCACACATACCCGAAAATAGATCATGCCAACAGGAGGAACCGTTGATGTTACACGAATGTTCATGTATTGTCACATTATAACTAGCCAATCAAATCGCAATATTCAAAAATCAAAAAAAATGACGATAACAGTAAAAAAAAAGCGAAACAATAAAATAATAGAGTTTAAAATAAGCGCCTTAGACTTGTTTAAAGTGGGTAAGCATATATTTACTAATTTATTTACTCGTTAATCCAATTAATTAACCTATATAGCTATTATTACTTATAAGAACTTAATACAGTAATTTCTTTATTTGACATTACGTATCAAATAAAAAATCCAACATTTTATTTCATATAATCTTTATACATAATCTTAATATTAATAAATACAAATCTTTGGTACAATATACAGTCAGGGATATTACCAAAAATGGATATCGGTTCTAGAACATTTCTAGAATGATCGACTAACAAATCGCAAATTTTGATTGGCTCTTGACGGTCTTTTTAGAGCCAAGATTTTACATCTTAGTGTAATATCCGTCTATACTTAAACGATATATAAATTCAAAGTAAAAA
>QKWP01002522.1:27217-60446 GCA_003550325.1 Gigaspora rosea | reverse complement strand
ACTTACTAAGTTATAAAAGTCCAACCAATCAAATCGCGTCTTATATTTTATTATAAATGCGACAAATAGCCAATAAAAATCCGTCTTATTTTTTTATATGTAACGGGTTTTTTGACCAATCAAATTGCGTCTTATATTTTATTATAATAGACCTAACCCTAGAATGTAAGCAAATTATACACGTCTATTAACCAATCAAATTGGTTTTATATTTTAATATAAACACGACAAGTAGCCAATAAAAATCCGTTTTGTTTTTTATATGTAACGGGGTTTTTGACCAATCACAAACGGCCGAGCGACCCCTAAAAAGCTAACACTAATCATATATAACCCTAAACAGATTAAATAAAATTTTAGCATTGTTTCCATATTTGGTTATATTAATTTTCTAAAAAGGATATATTAAGTCCTAAAAAGGAAACCCTAATTGTAATTGTAAATCCAAATATGGTAATATTAAATCTAAAAAAGGTAACCCTAACCTTTCTAAGTAACCCTAACCCTAATTAGGAACGGTTAATGTATATATTGTTTATACTATTTATAGTAATTTTTAATTTCCTATAAATAAATTTACCTGAAATCCGGAATCGGTTAAATAAATAAACCTAATCGATAAAACTTAGTTTTAAAAGGAAGTTCATTGAAGATTTACTATATTCAGAAGATTATTTTAATTAGATAACGGATCGGATATATCTAATTTGGGGGCCCGATCAGAAGATCTGGCTTTTTTCCAAATTTGGGTATATTCTAAGTATTTAATTTTCGATTATATAAATAAAATAGATTTAATATAAATAATAATATCGTTTTAATTAAAGGTAGAGTGTAACGTAAATCATTTTTAATAGTAATCACATTGCAAATTATGCAAATCATAACAAATCATATGACGATCATATGATTTACATAGATTCTAACCAATCAGAGTTGATAATTTATATAGATCTCCTCGTAAAAATTAACAACTTCTCGCAAAATTTTATAGTATTGAAAAATTGAAAAATATATTGAAATATTCTTGTTTATATTTACATAAGATTAAAAATCAATTTTTAAATTGTTTTCGACTAATTTATTTTAATTTTTAAAATTATTCCAACTTTGTTTATATAAACTGCTGATTTTTGTATATACAACAAATAATTCGGCATTTATATTTATATTGTATTACACTATACCTTTAAATAATTAATAATAATTATGCAAGTAATTAATTTGCATAAATTACAATACATATTTGTAATCAGTTAATTATTAAAATGAAACAAATAATGATAATTTTAATAAACGATTAATTAAATTAATTAATTTTATTTAAAATACGTCCATAAATAGAAATTTATAATAAATGAAATTTAATTAATTTCTAAAAATAAAATTCTATTTTAAATCAGGTTATCCGATTGGTATATCAAATACAAATATTTTTCAAAGAAGAATAGTATTTTATAGTTAGGAGTTTGTAATAGTTTGATAAAGTATAAAAAGGACGCCTTTCTGGTGAACTTGGTTACCTTGTCAACTTTACAAACATAGCTACGTCTAACTGAGGAGTTCCAATAAGAATGAAATCGATCTTAGACTGCGCGTTTAAAACCCTAACCCTAACCCTAACCCTAAACCGATCACGTGACCTAATCCTAAACAGGTTAATTAAGGTTTTAGCATTGTTTCCATATTTGGTTATATTAATTTTCTAAAAAGGATATATTAAGTCCTAAAATGGAAACCCAATTGTAATTATAAATCCCAAATATGGTAATATTAAATCTAAAAAAGGTAACCCTAGCCTTTCTAAGTAATCCTAATCCTAATTAGGAATGGTTAATGTATATATTATTTATACTATTTATAGTAATTTTTAATTTCCTATAAATAAATTTATCCGAAAACCGGAATCGGATAAATAAATAACCCTAATCGTTAAAACTTAGTTTTAAAAGAAAGTTCATTGAACATCTACTATATTCAGAAGATTATTTAATTAGATAACGGATCAGATATACTTAATTTAGGGGCCCCGATCGGAAGATTCAGCTTTTTTCCAAATATGGGTATATTCTAAGTATTTAATATCTGATTATATAAATAAAATAGATTTAATATAAATAATAATATCATTTTAATTAAATAATTAATAATAATTATGCAAATAATTAATTTGCATAAATTACAATACATATTTGTAATTATTTAATTATTAAAATGAAACAAATAAGGATAATTTTAATTAGCAACTAATTAAATTAATTAATTATATTTAAAATACATCCATAAATAGAAATTTATAATAAACGAAATTAAATTAATTTCTAAAAATAAAATTCTATTTTAAATCGGGTTATCCAATTAGTATATCAAAAAAAAATATTTTTCAAAGAAGAATAGTGTTTTATAGTTAGGAGTTTGTAATAGTTTGATAGAGTATAAAAAGGACGCCTAGCTGGTGAACTTGGTTACCTTGTCAACTTTACAAACATAGCTAAGTCTAACTGAGGAGTTCCAATAAGAACGAAATCGATCTTATACTGCGCATTTAAAACCCTATCCCTATCCCTATCCCTAAACTAACAAATTAATTTATTGTTTTGATTTCACATTACACCAGGTCTTATAGGATGCGGTATATCACATATATGAAAAAATCAAAAATTATATTAATATACAATATATTAGAAATAATAAAATTATTTAGATATTTTTTTAATATTAAAGTTTTAGTCAAATTTTTTAAAAAAATATAAATAGTAAAATTTTTGATTAAATTACTTTCAAATTTTAATATGTTGTAGAGCTAGCTTTTCTAATTTTAATAGTTGTAAAATCATTAAAATTGGATTAGTAGATAAAAAAGTTATAAAAAATTTAAGTTTAGCAATTTTTTTATAAAATTTATTAATAAAAACATATGATTTACTATACAAATATATAAATAGACTAACTATATTTAGACTTGTATTACCATAAAACAGACTTATATAAACTATTTTAAAAAATTATTTTTTAAATAAAATAATTTTTTTACAATTAATTAGAACCAATATAATCTAAAAATTTTATATTTTTACAATTTTATCAAAAATTTTTAGCAAAATTAAGTTTTATTACTGTACTAAATTAAGTACAGAAAATTTTCAGAAAAAAACAATAGTTTTAAAAGTTTAAGAATTCCATGCACCCGCACGGTCGTGCATCCCTTGATCGGCCAATCAAAATCGAGCACGTGCAATACGTGTCTCGTCGAATAAAGCAGAGCAGATTCATGTGATATCCAACCAATCAACAGAATTTCAATGATCTTAGGCGAAGCAAAAACAAGAAAAAAAGCGAAACTCCTAAAAAATACAAAAAATGGTAGTCTAAACCTATCTTGCGGGCAATTTTGCTTATAATATAGCTACCTAAAACCTACCAAACCTTAATTTAAAGTGACCCTAACCCTAAAGCTAATTCGATAAAATATGTATTATAAGAATCTGCTCTGCTTTAGACACCCCCACTAGACGTCCCCATAATCAGCAATAAAGATCGATTTTAAACTTTTTAAAAAAACTTTATTAATTAAAAAAAAAAAAAAAAAAATACATATGGCGAATGACTCAATAAAACCTAAAGTAAACCCATCATTTTAATCCAAAACAAGGAGTCCAAACCCATCCATTACCCACTTCAGCATAACAAAAGCATCAAAATTAGCGAAATCTAACTAATGAAACCTTCACAAGTGACGAAATCGCAGCACAATAACTCCAAAGAACAACACACCAAAGAACGACGATCCAAAGAGCAATAGAATTCCAAAAATGACGATTCTAAACGCGGTAACTTCAAAGAAATCATCAAATTATCAAATTATTAATGAATAAGATAAAAAAAAAGAAAGAAAGAAAAAATTTACCATACAAACGCTAGCGAAACAAGTGAGGCCACCATACAAAAACACAGGAAAACACCTGAGAATGCAGGAGAAAAATACAAGACTACCCACAGGATGCTGAAAATCACGCAATACCATCTGGAAGAAACACGTAAAGACCACTTGCAAAAAACTAGAAAGGCATGTAAAATCATTTCACAAGGAACACTACAGAAACGTTAGACCTAACGGTACCAACGACGATATCAACTATGACACCTGTGAAGATACCAACAAGTGACAACACCAGGGATGGCACTAATGACGGTGACACCAGCAAAGACACCAACAAGCGACAACACTAGCGACGGCACCAACGACGGGACACCAGCAACTATATTAAAAAAAAAAGGTTAGAAAAAAAACAAAAAAAACAAATAAATGATTTTCTATGATGATCAATTATTTTTATATGCACGTGGTGATGCACAACCATGCAGGTGCGTGGAAAACATTTTCCCTAGTTTTAAAACTAATTTATAAAAAATTTTTATTAATAAATATTATTCAAACTGTACACAAATTTTAGTCTAATATCAAAATTTTTTTGAGTAAAGTTTGAATAAAATTTATTAAATAGATGGCTCAAAAATTATTTTTTTATATTGTATTAAATTTAGTACAAATGTGAAACGGATAGCCATTAACATTAAAAAAAAAAATTAATTAATACTATTTGCAAATTATGAATTGGGCCAGACTTGTTGGGCCGAGCTTGTGTTGGGCCAGGCTTAAATTGGGTCAGGCTGAGCGGGCTGGGCTAAGCTCAGGCTGGGTTTGGGCTTATATTTCAAACACATAATGAATTGGGCCAGGCTTGGGCCAGGTTTATAATTCTACAGATGGGTTTGGGTTTAGATAAATCCAGCCTAACCTGGCTCATTGAGAACCCTAGTCCTACCGTATATGTCTGAAAATAAGCTACTACCTAAAATAAGCTACCTCTCTGATTTTTTTAAAAATATTAAAAAATTCATTAGCAGTTGCTATATGGGGTAAGTCAGTAGAAAAGGAACAAATCATTTTTAGTAAAATTTTTTAATTTTTAAACTAAAATATCTTGACAACTATTTAATTAAATTGCTAAAATTTTTTTTATTTTAATCTTAAAATTATATAGAATTAAAATAAAATAAATTTATTAAATTTATTAAGATAGTTGTTAAGATATTTAAGCTTAAAGTCAAGAAAACTTTTACTTAGGAAAAATTTGGCCCTTTTCTACTGACTTACTCCTATATATAAAAGTCTAAATTTTACTAAGTAAATTTCAAAATATCAATTAAGTAATTAAGTAAAGTTGTTCTGAACATCAAAATATACTTAAAGTAAAAATTTGGTATTATTTGAACAACTTTTTATTAGTATGTTTTTCAATTTTTCAAAAACTCAATATTTTGAAAATAAGCTACTTTATATTTTTTTGTGTAATTTTTTGGTCAAAAAAGATAGTTTAATTTTGGACACATATGGTATTATACTAAAATAGAAAAATGCAATATACAATAAGTTTGAAAGTATAAAAAGTACAGTTTGAAAAGTGTAAAAAGTACAGTTCACTAAGTACTATAAGTACAGTGCAAAAAGCTTAAAAATTTGGTTTGCTACATTTGCAAATTGTACATAAGGTAAAAAGAGGTAATTTGGTAAATACAAGTAATTTGACAAATTTTAATATCTCATTATCTAATAATCAGAATCAAATGATTTTTATATCTTTCAATTTGTCTTAATGAGATGAATCGAATAGTACCAAGCTCACCTGGTTCTGATCACTGGGTCACAAGATATTTTCAATTCTTTGTCATATTTACACTTTGTCAAAATACCCTCAAGAATCATTTTTGTGCAATATATAATCGATGTTATTTTGTGATCCAGTGATCAGGATTAGATAAACTTTGTATTATCTCATTGAGACACATCGAATGGTATAAAAAATATTCAATTCTTACTACTGGAGCACACAAGATACCATAAATTTGCCAAATTATCCCTACCTCTCTAAAATTAAGCTTTTGATACAATTTATAATCTATTTAATGTTACTTTAAAACAAGATGTTATACTACTAATTTTTTTATAAAATAATTCTAAATCATAGATAAAGTTTTAATACAAAAAATAAAATATTTTTTAATATTAAAATGAAAAATTTTTTATATTAGTTATGTTAACTTTGCCAAATTACCTTTTTACCTTATAAAGTAATAATATCTATTTTTAAGGTCTAATTAAGTCAATATAATGATAAGATGTATTCAACATGAACTAACTAAAAAAAGTAGTAGGTTTGGTTACTGGATAATTCTTATCTTATAGCCAGAAATAGTAGGGAACTATTCATATTAAATTCACAGATACGGATATTCACTATAGTTGTTTGTTATGATAGGATAATTTCAATGCATACAGTATGCCACCGTATTAGTAATACAATCTAATTTAACTACATATTGTGTCATCGTGATAGCTCATAAATTTTGCAATAGAAATTTTGCAGTAAATCAAATTGAAATTATGACAGTTTCAATACAATCTAACTCATAGCTAATACAGTAATACAGTAAAGTTATTGCTGGTGAAATTATAAAAAAATAATAAAGTATCTTTAAATAAATGGTCTTAAATTCATTTAAGAATGCCCGAAGTTTGTTACTTTTGATGATTTAAGCTTGAGTAAAATAATTCTTTAGCAAATATAAAAAACAATTTAATATACAAGAATATATCTACCACATCTACCGTAATAAGTAGCATCAATAAAAAAAGCTTATACAAATTTGCTATAGAACTATATACACTAAATTCTATCCTAATATTTTGATACATGAATTATATAGTTCAATGCATTTGCCGATGCATTTCTTGTTAAGATTTTAACAATTTTGACTTTTTTATAATAAAGCAAATTAAAATTTTTATTAGCATAAGAAAAATAAAACTGATTCGGAAATTTTTTCATAATTTCTTCAAACCATGTAAAATTTTATAAGTGCTCAAATCATCTAATCGAGTTTACTCAAATTTACGTTCATGGTTTCACGTGACAGCATCGTGCAGCTTCCTTATTAATTATTACGGAAATTACAGGTAGATCTACCAAAATAACTAATCAAATAAATGTCGTCCTATGAGATCGTTGATATTCAGACGAATTTGGGTAATGGGTAAATAATGGTAGATACAATATGAAGTTTAAACATAACAACAATATGATATAACTATGTATACTTAAATCAGGCTACGTGAGAATTCGATTTTATTATATTCCATTAAACCAATACATCGAAGTCTGAGACTTTATTAAGAGGGCAAAAAACCCCTTTTTATACTTTCAATTTTATATTGATTACTACTATACATACTTTGTAACAGTTCTGGCCGACAAAAAAAAACTCGATTTTTTGCTCGTGAGATCAACTACTTTCGAACATTTAAAAAATGTTTATTAGATGTATACGATAATTTTTAATCAAATTTTCTATTTTTTACATCCCGTACAAACACAAACCCTTGTTTGGAAAATCGACTTCAATCTAAACAATTCTAACGATTTAGAACAACCATTTTTTTTATGGGACTGGTCCTTTTCGACTAGAAATATTTTTTTTACGAGGATTTGTCTCAAGCCCTACAGTTCTGACTCTTTTGGATAGTTTCGTCAAATGAAAGCCTATCCTTTTTACACCTACAATGTCCTAGTTCGTTCCTGACCTGTTCTGATCCTCCATCAATAATATTATTTATGTTAAAGCCAAAAAAATCAATAAAAAATGAAGAAAAAAATAAATAAAAATGAAGCGATATCCAAAGGTTAGTTCTGGTTCCAAGCCCCAACATATCTCCTGAGCCGCCTTTTTGTTGATTCTCATAGTCACAGGTAAAATTACTTTGCGATACTACATAATACCGGCAATCAAGTTCACAACGATTGTAAGCTAAGCACAAAAAGATTGTGAATTAACCCACTACCATGGCTCACAATAAACGATTTTTCCTCCTAAATATTAATCACCCGCTGATCTATCATATGAAGAATTAATAAGCAAATAAAAAAATAAAAATAAAAATAAAAAATAAATTGAAGAAAATTGTCCAAACCCCGAGTTATAAAAGAACCCATGACAATAGTTTTGATCTACATAATATACCACACATATACGGTTAGTCAATAAAATCAACAGCACACTGCGCCAAAATTGTCATTTTTTAAAAAGCTAAAACTTTTTTACAGATTAATTTTTTTAAAAAACGATTGACAACTTGACAACATTATACGTAAGGCTGAACTCTATAAAATTAACAGTTAATATTTTAAAAATTTCTTGGTTAATTTTTGAACCGTTATAACTTTCTATAGAAAAATTTTTTAAAATTTGCCATTAATTTTATAGAGCTCAATCTTGTGTATACAGTTATCGATTGATATTTTTTTAAAAAAATTTGCCTGTAAGAATTTTAACGTTTTAGAAAATACTATATTTTGACGCAGTACAGTGATCGGAAGTAAATCACCGGAAATTTCCAGATCTACCGGGAATTTCATATACGTATGATAATCTTTTTTTAAATGTACATACGTCTTTTTTCACTTGTGTTTTTTTTTTAACACACAATTTTAATTGTTTTTGATGATAAAAAAACCCTCCCGCCAAGAATTAAGCCTAGAACAACGAAGCCGTATTGCCGGCGCTTACCTGTGTGGTGTTAAACCACTTGACATTGCAAAAGTTTTTGATCTCCCGAAATCAACGGTGTATGACACTGTTAAGCGATATGAAGAGACAGGCTCAGAGCATCCGAACAAACGCCCTGGTCGCCCCGAAGCTCTCTCTGCGCGTGACAAACGCTCTTTAGTTCGTATTACAAAAAAAAATCGGAAGGAACCCTTGGCTGTCATCACTAACGAATTCAACGTCCAACATGATACGACGCTTACCACCAAAACTATTCGAAAGTACCTCCACAATTTAGGTTGGAGAAACTGTGTCGCCTGTCGAAAACCTCTTTTAGACAAAAGAAAAGCACTGGAGCGAAAAAAATGGTGCCGTGAACATTTAAAATGGGTAAATGAATGGCAAATGGTTGTTTTTACGGACGAGTCAAGGTTTTGTCTTCACAAAGCAGATGGTCGTGAAAGAACTTGGCGTCGAGTTAATGAAAAATATCATAAAGATTGTATAAATACGACTATGAAGTTTGGTGGTGGTTCTGTAATGTTTTGGGGCTGTTTTTGTTGGTGGGGCGTTGGACCGTTAGTAAGAATTAAGGGTAATATGAATTCGGATAGTTATGTTGATATTCTTGCAAAATATTTTATTCCTTGGGCAAATTCTTTAATGGAAAAACATCATGGTGAAATAAATTTAATTTTTCAACAAGATTTGGCTTCTATTCATACATCTACATATTCAGAATGGTGGATGAATTCGCATAATTTTAATATATTAAATTGGGCACCGTATAGCCCTGATCTTAACCCGATTGAAAATCTTTGGGAACGTCTTGATTCTGCAGTTCGTAACAGAAAACCCATGCCTACAAAGTTAGAAGAATTAGTTAAAATTATAGAAGAGGAATGGTATAACTTATCAATTGAATATATTCGTTCACTTATCTGTAGTATGCCAAATCGAGTAAAGACAATATATAAAGCCCGAGGATGGTACTGTAAATATTAAATAACCCAGAGTTTTTTTTTTTTAGGAATGTAAATATAAATATTTTATTTTATTTTATATAATTATTTTGTAATTATATAAAATATAATAAAATAAAAATCGTACGTAAAATTTGGCCTCTTATGTGTTACCTATAAAATTTCCGGTGATTTACTTCCGATCACTGTATATGGTTGGAAAGAAAAATGTGGCAGTGTCGTAACTGCAATAATCCTGTAAAATAATTTTAAGTAATCACTGCTTTTATGACAGAAAGTTACAGATATTCTCGAGTTTTAATCGAAGTTCCTTTTTTTTTTTTAGAGCTTTAAAAAGAATTTTAGAATCTTATAATTTTAATAATAAAAAAATTCTTATTATAAATTTCAAAAATAACTGAGAGTGCCAATGCAATACCAATGGAAGACTCATCTGGCATAAAACTTGATCCAACAGAAGAACAAATTTTAAAGGATCAAATTAGTTTCACTGAAAGAAAAACATCTTATACTACTTTATATCAATTCGCTACAAAGCTTGACTGGGCAATAATGGTTATTGGATTAATGTTTGCAGCTGCCGCAGGTACTGCATTGGTATATACATTATATTTTTCTTTTTACATGATTTATAATTCAAATTTCTTTATTTATGACATTCTATATAATTTTAGCCTGCATTTTCAGTTCTTTTCGGAATAATAGTCGATTATTATACAAATTTTCAAACTTACACAATAAATCCTAGTGAGTTTTCTAGTGAAGTAAACTACTTTTCATTAGTTTACGTGTATTTCGCAATTGCAATTTTTGTTGCTACGTATATATCCGTGGCTACTTGGGTATTTACTGGTGAAAGGTGATTTTTTTTAATATTATTTACGTCGAGTTGTCAAGTTGTTCGATCATTTAAACTTATATAGTCACGTGATCAACTTTATTTTCAGAATTGCACGACAAATCTGTGAACAATATCTTCGCGCAATTCTCAGACAAAACATAGCCTATTTTGATAAATATGGCTCATGTGAAGTTACTACTCACATTACTACTGATATACATCTGATACAAGATGGTATCAGTGAAAAATCCTCTCTCGCTTTTCAAGTAAGTGCATACTTAGCTTTATTTATTTTTATTTGTTCATTTATTTATTTATTTATTTACTATCATGTTCACATGTTGGTTTTTTTTAACGTGTTTTTTAGAATATTGCACAATTCATTGCATTATTCATTATTGCACTTACTATAAGTTGGAAAATAACTCTCGTGACTGGCTTCATTATCCCTTTTCTTACAATCATTAGTTGTTTAATGAATAAATTTGGTACAATTTTTATGGAAAGAATTTTGATCTCCATTCTAGTGCTGGAAGAATCGCTGAAGAAACTATTTCAAACATTAGAACGGCAATATCCTTTAGTGCTCAAAAGAAACTCTCTAACCTTTACGATGCTTATTTAGCTAATGCAAGGAAAGAAGGGTTTAAAATGTCTTTGTTGAATGGTTTTGCTCTTGGTGTAATGCTCTCTGGCATCAATGCAGCCTATGCTTTAGCATTTTGGTTTGGTTCTATATTGATTATTAATCATGAATTGACTCCCGGACAAGTACATATTCTTTTTTCTCTTGATATTACTTTATTTAAATCATTGATTGATTTTTTTTTAAAGTCGTTAGTGTATTCTTTACACTTATATTAGGCACTTTCAGCCTTTCCAATTGTTTTGTCGACATTCAAGCCCTTAGCCTTGCTGCTGGCGCTGGACCAAAAGTATTTGGAATTATTGATAGGGTCCCCTCAATTGACTTTGCTTCTGATACTGGAGATAAGCCTGAAAAAGTTATAGGTCGTATTCAACTTAAAAAAATATATTTCATTTATCCAACTCGCTCTGACATTAAAATTTTGAATGATATATCATTGGATATTGAACCTGGCTCTATTATTGCTCTCGTTGGTTCTTCAGGTTCTGGTAAAAGTACAATTATATCACTCATACTTCGTTTCTATGATCCTATCGCTAGTGATGTATTTCTTGATGGGCGTAATATTAAATCTATTAATTTAACCTGGTTTAGAAGACAAATAAGTCTTGTTAGTCAAGAACCTGTACTTTTTAAAACTACCATAGCTGAAAATGTATCTTATGGATTAGTCGGTTCTATTTATGAAAATCTATCTAATAATAAAAAACGTGAAATGATTGAAAATGCTTGTAAGATGGCTAATGCTCATGATTTTATTATGAAGCTTCCTGATAAATATGAAACTATGGTTGGTGAACATGGAGTTTTATTATCTGGTGGTCAAAAACAATGTATCGCGATTGCACGTGCTATCATTAAAGATCCAAAAATTTTGTTACTAGATGAAGCTACTAGTGCTCTTAATACACAAAATGAGGGTATTGTCCAAAATGCGTTAGATAAAGCATCAAAGTGTCGAACAACAATAGTTATTGCTCACCGATTGTCCACTATTCGTAATGCAACAAAGATTGTTGTAATAAATAAAGGTGTTATTATAGAATCAGGTACACACAATGAGCTAATGAATGAAAAAGGTTTTTATTCTAAACTTATTGAAATTCAACAGATTCATCTGTCTTTAAAAGTTGAAGAAACCCTTAATGTAATGAATTCACTTCTGAAAGATGATGTTACTAAATCATTCACTATCAAAGATGAAAATCGTATCTTAAGAACGAGTCTTTATTGTCTTCTCATTTTAGCCAAAAATCTGATGTTGAAATGGCATTAGACATAACAATTATCAAATTACTACTTGGGAATTGATCAAGAAAGTAGCATCCATTAGTAAATCTGAATTGCTTATACTTTATATAGATATAATAGTATCAATCTTCAATGGTAAGTGAAAAAACATTCATTTCTGTATGGTAATCCTTTACGAAATAAGAAAAAAATAGCTAAATTTATTAAATTCTAATTCTAGGTTGCATTTTCCCGTTCTTTGCTATTATTTATGGCAATATTATTCAAGCATTATCAGAAACTGGCGATAATTTACGTCATGATGCAACTTTCTGGGCCCTTATGTTTCTTATAATTGCTGTGATAACCTTTTTATTAATATGATCCAAAATGTTACTCTTGGGTTTTCGAGTGAAAAGCTTACTGAACGAATTCGATCTATATCTTTTGCTTCTATTTTATGACAAGATATTTCTTTCTTTGATGAAGAAAAGTATGGTGTAGGTGCTTTGACTAGTCACTTATCATTAGATGTAACTCATATTAATGGTTTAGCTGGTTTTAGACTTGAAAATATATTACAAGTAGCAACTACAGTTTTTGTCTCTGTCATAGTGGCTCTTATAGTTAGTTGGAAGCTTACTTTGATCTGTTTATATACTGTACCTTTATTGGTTGGTGCTGGATCATTACATGTAAAGATGCTACATGGTTTTCATGAAAAAACTAAGAAAGCTTATGAATATTCTGTGCAAATAGCTTGTAAAGGTGTTGATAATATTCGAATAGTCGCTGCTCTTACTCGTGAAGATGATTTATGAAAAATATATCACAATTTACTAGATGAACTCATGCGCCAAGGTTTCAAAAATGCTTTCTTGGCCTCCCCTACATTTGCCTTTGCAAATAGTATCAGTTTTTTAGTAAATGCTTTGGCATTTTGGTATGGTAGCATATTGTTTATGGATAATGAATATAATCTTCAAAAAATGTTTACGATTTATGCTGCCATTATAATGGGATCTGCATCTGTTGGTCGTGCCTTTGCCCATGCTCCAGATATAGCCAAAGCAAGAGCTGCATCCACCATCATAATATCAATATTAGAACGTATCCCTAAAATTGATACATAGTGTCAGAGTGGTGAAAAGGTTAAGACTATCAAAGCACATCTTAAATTCTCTGATGTCCATTTCTATTATCCATCTTGCCTTAGCTTTCCAGTTCTTTGAGGTATAAACTTAGAGGTCAAACCTGGTCAATACACAGCATTAGTTGGCCCATCAGGATGTGGTAAAAGTACTATATTATGTCTTACTGAAAGGTTTTATCAGGTAACGAGTGGTGCAATTACAATTGATGGATTGGATATTGATAAAATGAATGTGAATAATCTTCGAGAGCACATTGCTCTTGTAAGTCAAGAACCATCATTGTATGATATGACTATAAAGGAAACCCTTTTTTTCGGCTGTCGACCTGAACAAAATATTACTCAAAATGATATAGAAAAGGCGTGTAAAGAGGCAAATATTCATGAATTTATTGTTAGGTTACCTCATGGTTATGATACACGTGTTGGTAGGAATGGAACACAGCTTTCTGGTTATTATCTTAAATATTGTTTTAAACAACTTTTTGATAAGTTCTATATGATATTACTAATTGATTTTTCTTTTAGGTGGTCAAAAGCAACGAATTGCTATTGCCAGAGCACTTATTCTAAATCCAGAAATTTTATTACTTGATGAAGCAACATCAGCTTTAGACTCAGAATCAGAAAAGATTGTACAAAAGGCTCTTGATGCTACTGTTCGTGGGAGAACAACCTTAGCAATTGCACATAGATTATCAACAATTCATCATGCTGACGTTATATTTGTTATAAAAGATGGTAAAGTTCATGAACAAGGCATGCACCAAGAACTCTTAAAATTAAAGGGAATTTATTATATGATGGTACAAGAACAAATCTTGGATGATTGAATTCTTAAAAATACTGTATTATAATAATCTTTCTCACTTATGTATTGTATAGATTGTTTGATTTATTCATTCAAATACTAGTACAATTTATCCTTTATCTTGCATCTAGTAATCCTATTTTTGAAATTTTTCTTTTATTCTTTTGTTTATAAAAGTGTGAGAGAGTACCCTCTATGCTCACATGAAATAGCTTGACAGAAGCTATAATAAAACTAAAAAAGGACATCAAGTTATAATACATGAACTTTATTAATTATAGTTTATTTCCATCAATGCATTATAGGTGGAGATGGCATACATAGGATCTGCGCATGATCCCACATGGGATCCTGCGCGTGTTGCAGGATTTTTTTAGCATGATTTTTATATGATTCCAAAATCAATTTATCTAGCGGGCATTACCACACTATCAATATTATATCTGGCCTGCATTACATATTTAGACGAATTCCTAATTAATAATTGGCATGCATCGATATGAAGTTTTTGATTTACTCAAATAAAGGTCTATTCAGCACTACAATAACTTTCTCCTTTATTTTACTTAAGTAAAATCAAGGGAATCTCTCTAACTTTATTACATTTGAAATTTTGTGTTTATATACATTTAAATTTAATATACACGTATCTAACACACTGATCATATGGGAATCATAGTACAAAACAAGGTTTCCTTTCGAAATTAACTACTATTTAATGTACATATTATACAAAAATGGCAATGATACTAAATAAAGAAAAAGGTGGTCCATATACAAATTTGGGATAAAATTAACAGAAAAATTTGAATCCCTAATGTCACAAAATTTGAATTTTTGAAATACTTAAATTATAGATATGTGCATTTCTATGTCAGAATTTATCAGCTTATTTAGTATTTCAGTAAAAATTTATAAGAAATAACTAATTTGAACAAGAAAATTGATTTTTAATAATTATTTTTGCATGGATTTTTATTAGAACAGAAATCAAGAAACCTGCAGATTTGTAAATCCAATCTAGTGATTGCTTTATAGCTAAGTATTATAATAACAGAACAAACATTAAGTAAGATAGCTGCACAGCACATGATGCATTGCAGGACTAGTATAATCAGCATTTGTAAAATTTGTAAGTATTTTGTTGTGATTGTTTTTATTTTTTTTGTGTGTGTGACATATATTAGAATTTAGACAGGATATAGGTGGGAATGTCTGGACATGTGATAATTGAAAAATTTTTTATTTTTGTTTAGGTTAGAGTTAGAGTTCGATATTAGGATTAAAAGTTAGAGGTTCTATAGTAAAATAATTCAAAAAAAACTTTTGTTAGAGCACTAAAGGTGGTTTATACAGCTTTTATAGAAACAAGCAATTTTTGACAAAGCAAACATTTTGTTTGAATTTTTCTGATTGTGTAATATTATATTAAATTACAATTATCCATTGGATAATTTGCTGATAATTATCACATGTCCAGAAAATCTCACATCCTGGTCCATTTGTAAGTTAGTGAAGACTTTATACAGTATTTGTTATATATTATTGTATAATTTCTTATGATATGAATGTCCGTATATCTGAAACTAAATTGGACTTTCAATCATTATACAACTACACAATAATACTATTATTAGTATAGGATTAGTTTAAACTATTGTAAATATTTTTCTTATCATATACTAGCTATAATATTTGATTGGCTGATTCTCAGCCAATCAAATTTTACATCTGCATATGATCAAAAATATTCACAATATTGAAAATTATCTATACAATAATTATATACAGTATTATATATATATTAAGTATTGTAGTAAATATTATTTGTGATTTTTAATATATTATTATTGTTGCTTAATTAGAAAATTTTATTGCTATACAATAAAAACTATATAGGAATAGGCTTGCTATAGTTAGCAGATTTTAACCTTTAAGGTATATTTACATTTATAAATATACTACTAAGTCCACATTTAGTCCAATCTGAGGCAATCCAATCCTTATATTTGTGATTATAATATCTTTTATTTATGTTTAACAATCTGATACAATAATCTTGGAGTTCTTGAACCAACTACTATCCAAACCAAGAAACCAAACTATCCCTTAGGGAGCTTCCAGAAATCAGCTGATTTCTGGGTAGGTGGGTGGGTCAGCTGAAGTATCAGATGTAATTCCGGCAAAATTTCATAATTCCGGCCAATGTTGCAAAATTATTTTTGTCCAAAATTATAGATTTATTAATAATATTTATAATTAATAACTTTTGATCTACTAGACCAAATTGATGATTCAACTACCAAAATGATCCTCTCCATGAGAGGATCCTAGCAAGCCCAAAATTGTTAAAATCCAATCACAGGACCCTGTGATCCGAATAAATTTGTGTTACTATAAAAGTTCTATAATTTATTAAATAATTATAACCCATTTATAGTAACACAAATTGATTTCGATCTTAGGATCCTGTGATTGGATTTTAACGATTTTGGGCTTGTTAGAATCCTCTCATTGAGAGGATCATTTTGGTAGTAACATCATCGAAATCGGCCTAGTAGATCAGAAGTTATTAACAATTAAATATTAAATTTTAATTGTTAATAACTCTGATCTACTGGGCCGATTTCGATGATTTTACTACCAAAATGATCCTCTCAATGAGAGGATTTTAACAAGCCCAAAATCGTTAAAATCCAATCACAGGATCCTAAGATCGAAATAAATTTGTTTTACTATAAATGGTTTATAAATTATAGAACTTTTATAGTAACACAAATCTATTTCGATCACAGGATCCTGTGATTGATTTTAACAATTATGGGCTCACTAGAATCCTCTCGTTGAGAGGATCATTTTGGTAGTTGAATCATCAAATTTGGTTCAGTAGTTCAAAAGTTATTTACTATTAAATGTTATATTTAACTTTTTAATAATCGTAAATCTGATTGGCTAATTGGGTATCAGGTGTGGGTGGGTGGGGTAGGCTCATAGTAAACAAAAATCAGCTGATTTCTGGAAGCTCTCTTAGTTGCAATAATTATAATTAATATAAATTAATAACAATTATATCGGTTGCTAATAATTAATTTCTAATTTATTAAAAAGTTTATGATAATTATAAATATATACCAATAAAATTACAAGGTATAATCTTATCTTAACAAAAAAATAGTTATAATAATTAAAAATAAAATTTAATTGATTAATTAACAAATGATATAAGAAAATAAGTACGAACTTTCAAACTTAAACTAATTTGCAAACCTAAAACCAAATGCAAACAAAACTTATAATTAAATCAGAATTTGGGTTTGTTATTCATAAATTTTACTTGAATTCAGATCTGAAATTAAAAAATAATTTTACTATCTGAATTTGAGATTTAATCAAAATTATGCTAAAATAAACCAAACTAGAAACACTAATTTAAATAGAGATTATATAACTCAGAAAGATATATAACCTGACGAAACTATATAGTTTCGCATTTTTTCAGTGGAACATATGAGTTTTGTCATTTTATCAAGACAAAAATAGTTTTGTCAGGCATCTATAATTTCCAAATACATAAATTGTTTAATTAGCTTATTTAATGTAATTGGAGTATAAACAACAAATGTTTCTAAAAATCTTTCCATTAATTCTCCTGCTAATTTAATTCTTTCATTACTTGGAGATACTATGAATATTATTGCTGAATTGTTAATATCACTCAACAACTCTTTTAGTTCTAAAATAAAATTAATAGTTTCTTCTTTGTTGTTTTCATAAAGACCAATAAAGACTACATCATAAGTAAATTGATCATATAATTCTTTATATATTTTTACTGCTTTAATACCTTTTTCAAAGGTATCGAATGTGTCAACTTTTTCGACACTTTTAAGATAATTCAATAAAGAGTTTCTCAAATTTTCAGCAGGGTGAATTATTAGTATTCGCTTGTTTCTCATAGTATGAGGTAATACATAACTTGTTTGTTTATTAAATTGGGACTCTATTGATAAAGATGCCATTGGTAATAATTCAACATTCCATGTAAATGAAAATCTACTTCCTTTTTTTAATTGACTTTCAACTTTAATTTCACCACCATTAATATCTACTAGATTTTTACAGATTGAGAGACCAAGTCCTGAACCATCTTGCTTTTTAGTCATTGATATGTCACCTTGCGAAAAACTTTCCCAAGCGTATTTTACATATTCTGGATTTATGCTATTACAAAATTATTATATAAATTATTCAAAAGATTATATATACTAAAACATCAAGTATATAACCACAAGTAATCACAAGTAACTTACCCAATACCAGTATCATACAATTGAATCAATAACTTTTCTGTTTTAACCATTTGATCGTAAGACGAATTCTCTTCATTGTTTTCTTCAATGAATTCTCTTGGTTGCATTGAAATTGTCAGTACTATTTCTCCTTCATTAGTAAATTTAACTCTAAGTTATTAAAAGTAAAATCGTCAAATAAATTCATATGGTGGTGAATATGAGGAATAATCATCAAAATAAAAACTAAAAAAAATATTTACGAATTTGATAGTAAATGGGTTAAAACTTGGTTCAGCCTGTTTTAATAATAAATAAGTATTATTGCTATACTAGTTTAAATCATTTTATTATATATAAAATACATTGACTAAATCACCTCTCAGGATCACTCTTAACATATCTCGGCAACATATCTATCTCGCAATTCACAATTAATTCAATATTTTTAGTCGCAGCTTTTTTTCCAAACATAATAATTGTACTTTCAAGTGCATTTAATAAATCAAAAGTTTTATTTACTAGCATAAATTTTTTCGCCTCTAGTTTTGCTACATTTAGAATATTGTTAACTATAGATAACACGATATCAGCTGCATTTGATATAATATCAAGCATGTCCTTTTGCTCATAGGTTAAGGTAGTACCCTTTAAAGAAAGCATCAAATCTATTGTTGTACCTAGAGGTGTCCGTAACTCTAAAATAAGAAAAACAAAAGAATTTAAGCAAAAATAATTATGATAAAAGATTATAAGTATATGAAATGACAAAACTAAACCATGAGAAGTATTTGCTAATATTTGAGTCTTCGCATTATTAGCAAATTCAGCAGCTTTAATTTGAATTTCTTTTTCTTCAATCTCTTCCAACAATTTCGCATAAGTAATAGCTAAACTTATGTTATTTGATATTTGTTGTAATAATTCTATTTCGGAATCAAACCAAACAGAATTTTGAGATCTATGTACTTTTATCCATCCCCAAAAATTATTCTCCAACCTTATTTCTACGGATAATATAGAGACATTTTTATGAACCTCATTACAATATTCATCTAAAGAAACATAAACGCCTAAATTTTCATTAAAATATTTTTGTGACCTTCTATTATCGTCATCATTAATTTCTGTGAATGGATTAATTATTGGTGTTAAATCTTCCGAGTCATTTTCATATGGAATAACTATTTTATTATTCTTAGATGACTCATTTGAAATAATAAAGATTTTTTCACATGGTAACCTACGATAAATTTCCTTTGTAATATAAAGTAATGTTTTATCTAAATCTGATTCGGAAAGAATCATGTTTATTATTGAAAGCAACAATTGCATATCTTCTTGTTTATATCGATGATATAATATTTTACGACGAAGAATTGAGCATTCAATATTAGCGCGAATACGATAAATTAGTTCTCGAGTTGAAAATGGTTTTACTAAATAATCATCTGCTCCTTTATCCAAACCTGAAAAAAATATATTGAAAAAAGATTAAAAAATGGAATAATAATAACTGATAATTTAATTGTATACAAATTACCTTGAATTTTAGAAGTTTCAGAAGCTTTTGCTGATAATAATATTACGGGAATTAGTTGAGTTTTTACATCAGATCTTAACACATTTAATAACTTATATCCGTCCATATTTGGCATCATGATATCTATATATTAAGATATTAAGTTCAAATCATATTATGATAATTGAAATAATTATTAATACGGATGAAATAAATTACATTATTAATTACTTGCCACTAAGTATTAAGTCAGGTAATTTTTTAAGCGTTTTTAAGGTTCGTATAGCATCTTGGCCGTCACAAGCACGATATACGTCAAATTCGTTTAAAAGGTCTGACAAATAATCTCTATAAAATATATTCAATAATAAAAATAAAATTATGCTCAAAATTATGGAACTTTTTTGACGTAATAACGAAATATATTACCTCATGTCATTATTATCATCAACAATCAAAACTTTATATTTTCTATTGTTTTCTGATATTTCATCAGCATCAATGTTCATATTATCGAATTCCTTATTATTACTTGAATATTGAGTTTCAGATCTATTATCTTTCATCCATCGAAAACTTTCTTCTAGATAAAGTTGTCGATTAGTGTATAATTCCCGACCACGATTTATTTGATTTTCCATTTTATTGGGATCTATTGATAAGTGATCACGTCCTATTGAAAACCAACATTTAAATGTCGTCCCTTGATTTACTACCGAAGTGACAGTGATATCTCCACCGTGGAGTGTAATAAGTTCTTTGACTAGAGCAAGCCCTATCCCAGTACCTTCATGACTACGTGCTCCTTGAGATTCTACTCGATAAAAACGCTGAAATATATTTGGAAGGGCAGATTCCGAAATACCAACTCCTAAATGAAAAAAAGTCAATCCAAATGTAGTTATAATGACAGTATATACCGGAATAAATAGATTCGAGGTTTTATTTTGCAAGATTAGCAAATATTATTAACCAGTATCGGACACTTCAAGGACTACCATCTTTTTTTTCTTGTTTATATAATCAAGATATAAGCGAACGGTTATTTGTCCATTCCAAGTATGCTTGAATGCGTTTGAACCTTATAACACAGTAATAAGCAATAAAATACTTTAGTGAATTTATAAAACTTTATACGTAACATTTTTTTTTAATAAAAAAAAATACTTACAAAGATTAAATACGATAGTTTCATATAAATCATGATCCAAATAAATTTTACCACCCAAAGCAAGATCAAACTCATCTGGATTTGGAATATCAATATTATAATTCAAGCCTAATGTTTTGGCCATACTTTTAAAATCTGAGGCCAATTCATGAGTAAATTCAGCTATATTTGTTTCACGATAATGTGCTTTTAGTTGATTAGTTTCTATATTTGAAAACTATTATACAGATAATGAGTATTATTACAGATTAATAAAAACGAATATGTATTAATTATTGAGATATACTTATGTATATAACATACTTGCAATAAAGCATTAATTAGTTTAAGTACTCGATGAGCATTTCGATATATAATATGAAGATACGACATTAGTAACGGTTCTTGAGGACATGCATTAATTACAGCATCGAGTGGTGAGAGCATTAAAGTTAATGGTGCTAATGTTATAAAAAAAAAACGGGTTAAGCCTATTTATACAACACATTTTTTAAAAAAAATAGTATTTTATAATAATACTTTTTAGTTCGTGACTGATTCCTTGGAAAAACATAATTTTTTGGTAATTCATATCGGCCAATATTTGAGTTTGATTATTTTCATCTTCAACAGATTTTCCATGTTGTAAAAGGACATAGATTTGATTTGTTACTAACTAATAAATAATAAAATATATAAGTATTTATAATATATTTTTAATAAAATAGAATAAACGGTAACGAAAATAATGATATTACATACATTAAAAAACTCCATATATTGATTATCAAGTGCACGAAGTCGACTAATACCATAAATTAGCACAACCGACAAAACATGAGCTTGGTCAAGATAAATTTTTATCGGGGCAAGTATAGCCTGAGATTTGTCATTTAAAAGGACTTTTAAATTTCTTCCTTCTTTAAATAAAAGGTATATTGGCCAAGAATCACATTTTAAGAACGAATGTGTTACGGCACTTCTTTTTAGTTCTATATATGTATCATAGCTTTTATTAGCATCTTTGGCTAAATCAATTGTTTCAAGGGATTCTGGTAAATAATCAGGAATATTTCTTTTCTCGTTATCGTCACCATCAAAGGTCGTAGCCATTAAATGGGCGATTAAAGATTCAGAACCAGTATTTATTTTATGTTTTACAAAGTAAATGAGTGTATAAGGGATATCTTCATTGTTTCTTAATGCTTTTGTTATAGTATGGCAGGCACTTTCTAAGGACTTAATGTCTTTGAGAATTATTATGAAATGCAAAATATATTAATAAATATAATTTCATAAATATAATGTTCGTAACGATTATCAACTAAAATAAACAAGTAATTAAAATTATGAGTACTAACTAGATGTAAGATGACCAAATTCTCCAAGTAATTTTAGCCTTCGATTATTTAAAACATTTTGGGTAGTTTCTAGTCCTAGACCCCATATACCACAAATTGTGCCATCAGATTTGAAAATTGGACTATATGCTTTGCTAAAGTATCCTACTTCATCATATCCATCACGGTGTAATAATAAAGGTCGATCGTTGAAATAAACACCTTTGCCGGTTGTTGTTACTCTACATGTATTATATAATTCAAGTTAAATGTAATATTATGAATTAAATATCCTTAAAATTACTATATCACTTACCTATTAAAAGCTAATCTCAAATGAACTTCATACATTTCAGGCCAAACAACTTTAGTCTGTTTTCCTAATGCTATTTAACATTCATATGTAAAAGTGATACGTTATTAACAATTTTTGTTATAAATATATAGTATCAAAATATATAACTTACCGGGATGTTTTGTCTTTAATATTGATGTAAACGCTATGAGCAAATATAGTTATATACTTGTGCTAATTAAAAAAAATCAAGGAAAATAGCCCATAAAATTGGTTTACCTTTATTATATAATAAGAACCAATTTGGAGGATCGATATAGAGACACATAGGAAACTCAGATTTGAGACATAAGTTCTAAGATTAAACATATGATTTTTAGAAAAGTTTTTAAATTTAAAAAACACAGGCACAAAATTACCGTGGCATTTTTGAGAGCAGAATCCCAAGTGTCCATAGGACCAAGCGGAGTTGAAGACCAGTCATAATTGTAGACCATGTCAATAAAATTTGAATCCTCACTCTTGCTGCTCGACATCGTCAAAGGTGATGATGACATATAAACTTAAAAAAGAACGACAAAATTATTAAAAGTTATTTACGTATTTAAAGAATAATAACCATTTACGCATTAGTTTGATTTAACAAGATTGTATTCACTTGGTGCTAATTTGAATTACTTTTCTGGGAAATTTTGATTGGATTGAAGTACATTTTTGGTAATTGATTTTCTTTTAAATAGCTTTTTTTGGTAATTTTTGATTTCATGAATTTCAACCCGATTGTAGATGATACTCTATCTCAGCGCTTGCTTATCGAACGATGGTTGTACACATAATAATAAAAAATAATTACAAATTATGATATAAAAAAGTAAATTTATTATACTAAAATTGCATGAATAAAATTACCGCATAACTTTATTACCAAAACAGAAAACAATCGCCTAACCTTATTGGGTATAAACTTAATTTGTTGAGTTGGCTCAAAAAGTTCAATAATCAAGGTATGGCGTAATCAATTCATGCGTGTCACCTTCCTTTATTTATTATCTATTAAAACACAAACGTCCGTCTGTCGCGTTATAATCCAATCAGAAAATTCAACGTAGAATTTTTAGTTTCCTAAAATATTTGTTAATTGTTGATCATCATCACAGTTATGCTTATCTTATTGAAGTTATAACAGCTACTCACTATTGCGCGTTACATAGCCACATATGTAATAATCACGTATATGATTGTTAAATATATGACTATGTTAAAATTTTGTAAATATTTTAACTATTACGCTCAGGTGCATATGAATCCTTATAAGATAAAACATTCACTTTGGGACGTATTATGTATAAAATTTTTATAAACTTAGTATTTAGCTGTACCAAAATTAGAAATAGACAAATTCGATGCTGCAACTTATTGTTTATATGTTAAAAAAAAAATAATGATATTTATATGCTACATCAATTTTCAATGGACTCATTATTCATCATAAGTATTGCCATTGGTCAATTCGTAATTTATAAATTGACAAAACGTTTCACGTTCATTAGGGGTTATTACAACGTATACCAGGAACATAGTACAACATACGTAGTGTATGGTTCTACTCGAGTTTTGTGTTCATACACAAAATCTTGGTTATGATTGGATGCTTTGGTAGTGTTGCATCTGAAGTAGCCCCCTATCTGAAGTAGCGCCTGACTAAAATTAAGCCACTGAAATTAGATCTTCGTGCATGCATTAAGTCATAATTTCAGTTAGGTTCTATTTTAGCTACTTCCTACAGCAGTCCAGTTAAATCCGGTAATGTGATTGTTTATAATGTTAATCAATTTCCTATTTTAGCTGTGATAAAAATCTACTAAGTTACATGAAGACGCGTTGGACAAACTAATTCAGTACCATTACCTGCAAGAACTAGGATTCGCACCTAAACTTTACTCGTACATTATTACGGCTTTTTGTGGTAATTTTGCTTTATGAATCACTAATTTAATTCGAAATCGTAAACCTAAACCTTAGATCTGAAATCCCATAATAACTACAGTATGCCTACCTAATAAACAAAATTGATCCATATTCTTACCTTATCATTTGTTAACTGCTATAATCCATTTCTTTCATTTAAATTACTTCTTATCCGAAATTACTTAACTAATAAGTGTTAATAAATAAATTATGGTAAATAACCTATACATACTTTTTCTATTAAATATGATAGCAGCGCAGCATGTGATACCGCGCAGGACCAGTACAATCACATGCGCAAATAAAATACAAAAATATATGATAATTGTTCAGCATATAGTAAACCATACATTTCGTTTCACTTCCGTGAAACTACGTTCCTGGTAAGCCCAAAATTAAATTAGATAGATAAAATTGATTAGCTTAACTCTGTCGTCATTATTAACACACTGTTATGACGAAACATGTAAAAATAAGTTTTCCCACACACTGGTCACGTTTTCTGAAGATGACAAATCGAAAACGTTTAACGGACGAATTCAAAGTAGAAGGTTTAGCCCACAAAATTCATCGCTTGTCACACTAAGTTTCAAATCATGCCCAAAAATTCGCTAATAACATTGTCATTGCCGCAGCATCCAATTAACCAATTCATCAATTAATCAATCAATTATATGCTGTGACAACTGCGATCGTGATGTCGATTGCTAGTGAACTTTAGGGTTGCTGATCTGGCAAGCTCATAGACGTCGGATATATAATTAAATTTTCTAAATAATTAGGTTTAAATTATCCAGATATTTTCAATCACCATTCGTATCTATTTACTGTAAATACCGATACAGTATGATGTCCTTATTGACATGCATACGTTTCATAACATATTAAATTTATTCACGTTCATACAGTAATTTTATTTTATTTAGTGCATGAGCATAAGAACATTTATTAAGCTAAGTAAGTATTCAAAATAAGTTATTCAAGCCCAAATTTATTTTATTCAAATTAATTTAGTTTCAAGTACAAAAAACATTTAGTTTGTAAGCATATAGAATATTTATTCAATCTAGATAAATTATTAAGTGCATGAATATTATTAATTAATATTTTAATCGCATTAATTTATTATTATTTTTTTAAAAAAGTTCGTGATTAGTTACAATTTAATTCGGTTTTATTCATTATAATTTAACATGTAATTATAAATAATATTTATTAAACTGAGTATTTAAATAAAATAAACTATTTATCTATATCAATATTTACTATTTAATTTTATTATAAATATTAAAGCACAGAATGTTATTCAACTTCATGAATGTTTACTCTTCATAATCTCATGCCCATAAGTATCAAGATTGTTATTAAATCTTTAAAATAAGTCATTAAATTTCATGAATATTTATTGTTAAATTTTATTATATTCGCAATAATGTAGTATTAATTTGCATATTCAAAACAAGCTATTGAATTTCATGAATCTTTTCTATTTTATTCACAATAATTAATCAATGAGCATAAAAAATATAAAGCAAAAATGGTTGATATAGAAATCTATTTCATTTGATAAAATTACAGCAAACATATATATTGTAATAAAGACAGCAAAAATAAAGTATAGCGTTAGAAACATATTCAAAAAATAATTATTTAAACAACTATATACAATTATATGATTTAATAGATATTACTTGATCAACTATTTAAAAAACACAAGTAGCACAACAGGGGCGCTGATAGTGCCCAACTTTTACTTGTAATACTAAGAATCATTACGAACCTTATTAATTACATTAAAAATGATGCTTAAAATTCAAATTTTCAATAAAAATTTCATAATATCCTAAAGCAATAGTTGAGCATATTATGATTATATGTTAATAAACTTAAAATATATATAAATTATTTATTTGATTTATTTGTAAATTTGATTTGGGATTCAAACTTTAATTTGAGTTGCGGAGCACTACTAGATATCAAAGATGGATCAAATTTTTGATCATGAACTAGCTCACGACCGATTAGAATTTGATTCATCTTTGATATCTAGTGATCTTGTGATTTGTTTTGGATGATTCTGGTACCATTTGCAAAATCATCCAAATCCAACCACAAGATCAAAGATAATCAAATTCTAATTTATTGTGAACTAGTTTACGATAAGGAATTTGATCCATCTTTGATATCAGATATATAATGATCCAATTTCCAATTGACTGTAAACTGATTCATAGTAAAGAATTTGAATTTGATCCATCTTTGATATCTAGTGATCTTGTAGTTATTTTGGATTACAAGTAACTTGCCTGACAAAATTTTTCTAACAAAATTTCCCTATACCTTCTTGAATAAGCTACTTCCTAACAACTATTCTCTAACAACTCTACTTCCTTCCCCAACAACCTCACTTCCTGACAATCACCTTTTCTGACAAACACATTTCCACAACAATTGCACTTTCCCGACAATTAGTTTTTCTAACAACTACATTTCTCCAACAACTACCTTTTCCCAAAACCACCACTTCTTGAAACTGTTTCCCAATACTTTCTCCATAGATATATCCCAACACAACTATTTTCACTTTCCATATATTAAATATTTTATTTAAAATTAAAAAAAAATAAATAAATAAATTTTAAAAAAAAACTTAAAATAAATAAGGAATAATTTATATGCAGCCACAGCTAGAGCTTCGAATTCGTATTCGCTATTCAAATAATATTCGTGTTCGGTGAATATTCGAATAAAATTTTTTAAATAATTATTCAATGAATAACATGAATATTCGAATAATTGTCTTATTCGAATTATTCGAGTAATATAATTATTTGAATAATTTATTCTTATTCGAATAATTCATTATATTCAAATAATAATTCCTATTCGAATAATTTATGATATTCGAATAATATTCAATATAATCATCAAAATGTAATTTTTTTGTATACTAGTTTGTAATATTATATAATGTGCTATTATATATATTTTTTACACTTTATTAAGTAAAATTTTTAATTTTTAAAAAAAATTTTTTGTCTATAAAATTGTGCAATTTGATTGGTCAGGATCAGAAGTGTGATATTTTGCAGGCGTGACAAATTTATATTCTCTAAATAAAAAAGTTTCGAAAAATCTATATAGTTTTTATTTGAAACTTTAGAAAATTTGTACATTTTTTTAATATAAAAATAATATTCAATTTATTACTATTAATTTTTCTAATAAAATCTAATATTAATAAATTGGTCAATGCTAATAATATAGTTTTTATTACTTAGTTAATGTCCTAAATTAGAATCATACCTACACGATTTTGAAAGTTTAATTGTTCAGAGTATAGTAAAGATCAGAATATTAAAAATGTAACTTTGCATATTTGTGCAATACAACAAATATTGTGTAATAGAAATATTTTATACTCCAAACTTATATCAGTTTTCAATTTCTAGTTATAATTAGCATTAAATTTTTATGAGATCCTGATTTTTGTTGGCTGATCTATATAAAAAGTCATATAGGTACAAAGAGTAAGACAAAAATTTATATTTATTAGTTATTTATTTCTATTAGAAAACCAATATTATACAGATTATTTATATTGTTTACAATAGAGAAATGAACCTGTAAATAGCAAAAAAAAATTTTTTTATAATTAAGTTTATTTAAAATTTTGTGAAATTATAATTTGAAAATATTTTTTATATAGTATTTGGGATCAAATCAAATCGAATATTTCTACCAACTTTAATTAGAGACAATTTTGAGAATAATTGTATTTAATATAAAGCTATTATACTATATTAAGTTTTTATTGTTTAAAACAAATAACCAAGATAAAATGTCATGTTTTTTATTATTGTAAAAGATACAAAAGATTATCAAATACTATATGTAGTTGTAAGTATAATAATAGTGATAATATCGGGTATCGATAACAAATTAGTTTTAATTTTGGCCAATCAAATTACTAATAATCAGCTAATAAAACAAATTTCTGTCATGCTGGTACAAAGTTTTTGTTTTGACAAAATCAGCATATATATAATTATTAGATCATCTAATGCAATATATAAACAAAACAATTGCTTTTTTTTATTTAAGACTCTATCTTATATATGTATTTCTGTCAGACTAAGTATTTTGTATTTATATGATCATGTCTATTATATTTACATTTCTGTAAAAACTAAATATTTTATATTACCTATGTTTTATTATCTTAAAAAGTTGTTTAGTTAATTACTCTCTTTTGTAACTTAAAAAATTTTTTTATTTATTGTTAGATAAAGTTAGTTTAATTCAAATTAATTTTTAAAATCATATTAAGTCACAAGTACTATAATTTTATTTGCCAAACTAGTAGAAAATTTTTTATAGTATGTATGTTATGTGTTACTTTATAATTCATGCCAATTTTTAAAATAACAAATGTCAATTTAAAATTGCAGATTGACATATATCAAATAAAGATCAGTAGAGAATTGCTATTTCTATACTAGCTTTGACTCTTCCAACCTAGTCATGTATATTATAGTTATTGTATAGGTATATAGTGAATAACCTAGTTACACATGGGTTCATATTCCATGCTGAAGGCATGGGATTTAAATATGAACCTGTGTGTGTAACTGGTTATTTAGTATACCCATACAATAACTATCTTATTGTATGGTATCTGATGTAACAATCCTATACCAATAAGTAAATAAAAAAAGCTCGGGTTGTCATATAAGACCCATACAATAAAACATAATACAAACAGAAATCATATGACTTTATGGATTTTTGACTTTGACCAGTGGTTAGGTTATACAAAATTCAGGTTATGTGATTTGTAAAACAATAATAGTCAATCAAAAGTTAAACCTAAAATAGATTCAAATTTGACTTTTAACTTTTATATTTGACAAAAAAATTAAAATTTTATTAAAAAATATATTTGATAAATATAAAAATTAAAAGCTAAATAATAAAAACTTCTTAATTAGTATGAAAATTTGGTAAAATATATTTTATCTTCTGAACATATTTACTTAATGCTTATAGTTGATTTGAATAGTAAAATTTGACTTTACTATATAGCAACTACTTGCAATTACTAAAAAACCTCTTTGGTTTTTTAGCAATCACAAGTAGTTGCTACATAGTAAAGTCCAAATTTTACTATGCAAATTGACTATAAGCACTTAAATAAATATATTCAGAAAATCAAAATACATATTCTACCAAATTTTTATGCAAATTGAAGAAGTTTTATTATTTAGCCTTTAATTTTTACATTCATCAAATATATTTTTTTTAAAAAAAATTTAATTTTTTGTCAAATGTAAAAGTTAAAAGTCAAATTATAAAATGTTTTTTAATACTGCTAAAAATTTTACTGTATGTGTATTTTGATCTTTCAAATAAATTTACTTAAGTGATGATAATAGATTTATATAGTAGAATTTGGACTTTATTATATAGCACAAGTTTCTTTTTACGAAAATTCAAAAGTAGATTTGATCAGTAAAATCGAATCTCTTATTTATTTATTTACTCTTTTGTGCATAATTATATTATTAACAATTACAAAAGACTCCTATAACGAACTTTACATTGTTTGAAATACATTTAGATAAATTTAAATTATGCACATCATATCATTACACAATCAATAAATTATATCTACTACCCTGGTCAACCAATTACTATCGTCAATTAGTTTAAAAAATCAGAATTTATCTAACAATTGATGATATTTTTTTTGATAATTTTTGAGAAAAAGAATTTTGCAAGCCACAATAAAAAGGTTTGAATTCTTTAGATGATTTACCAGTCATCTGATATGTCACATGTAAATTTCATATATATGAAATTTTAAAAAATTACATATAAAATTACTATAAACTTTAAAGCAATGATGTTTTTCAACCTACATATTAACTTAAAATTAAATTTTATGATTATATAGAGCAAAAGGAGATGAATAAAAAACCTTTCCTGCCAAGCCACAATTCTGCCATTTTTGCACAAAACAAAAATGTAACTTTGCCAGAAACAAATATTTTCCAATTTTAAGATGATGAGTATATGTAATCATGCTCTGAACAAGTTGCTTATGCGACCAAAGTTAGGTTACCTTGTAAGAAAAATAGGTTGTCTATGTAAACTGTTAAAATTTTGACTTTGCAACATAAAACTTTTTTTTCATTAGAAAACCTACTTTGGGCACTTAATCAAAGTTGTTCAGCACGTAATTTTATTTATATTTAAAGTTAAAACGCATTTTTTTGGTCATTTCTAGATGAAAAATAGGTCAAAGTTAAAAAAGATTTTTTTCTAAAAAATTTTTTTTAAAAAAAAATTTTTAACTTTGACCCCATTTTTCACCTAATAAATGGTTATAAAAATGCATTTTGACTTTAAATATAAGTAAAATTACATGCTGAACAACTTTGCTTAAGTGCCTAAAGTAGGTTACCTAATGAAAAAAAGGTTTATATTGCAAAGTCAAAAATTTTAAAGTTTTTACATAGACAACCCATTTTTTTTACAAGGTAACCTACTTTGGTTGCATAAGTAAAGAAGTTCAGGACATGATTTTATATGCATTCATCATCTTAAAATTAAAAAATATTTGTTTTTGGTGAAGTTACATTTTCATTTTGTGCAAAAACAGCAGAATTGTAGCTTGACAGAAAGGTTTTTTATTCACCTCCTTTTGTTCTATATAATCGCGAAATTTAATTTTATTAGGTTAATATGTAAGTTAAAAAACATTATTGCTTCAAAGTTTATAGTAATTTTATATATAATTTTTTCAAATTTCATATATATGAAAGAGTATTGCTAACTTGCCCAGGACCCCGAACAATCTATGTGAAATCATATTTGAAAAATAACTAATAGAGGCCTGTTTTAAAAAAGGTTATATATATATTTTTTTAACCCTTCAGCTTTCAGGCTGTTGGGGTGCGTTTGGCGCTCTTTTATTTCAATTTCAAAGTTTAGTTACATTTTTTATTCTATTTAGAACTATCTGTACTACCTAATTCTTATATTTGGTCCTTTCCTAGATACCCCTCATTCATATAACCTTGCCTGCTAACGGTGTCATTCAGTTTTTCACTTTTATCTGGTCTTCTTTTGGCAGTCAGTCTGAGAAGAGTCTCCATGCACGTAAGTCCGTCATTTGACATCCTGGGTCCCTGCTCCCACAGTGTAGGACCTATTAGGGGGCATCCAGAAATAATATTATACAAGTGGAGGAGAGGGGGTCTGACAAATATAACATTTTTCCTCTTAAGTAGGGGGTCAAAAAAATATAACATAATTTTTTTAGAAAAAATCATCTAAAAACTGATCCAGTAGTTCTAATTTAATGATTTGGTACCATTTGATTCGTCTCGGTGAGAGGTGGATCAAAAGCTATTGGCCAAATACTATTGGTTATTATGTTTTCTTATAAAATTACTATAAATCAATAGTTTTTTATAAATAACTATTGATTCAGTAATCCAAATGAAATGATTTTGGTATTATTGGATTTGTCTCACTGAATGAATCAAATGGTACCTAAATCATCCAAATCGGATTACTGTATTACAATATATTCAAGTTTTTGTAAAATTTTATATATAAACATACAGATTTTGAAAATTTTTTTATATAGTAGAGGGGAGGGGTCAAGCGCTACTATGAGGGGGTACATAACATTATTTATGGATGCCCTTTATTGAGCTTTAGTTCCTTATCTCACATGGTAATCCCAGAGCTTTGCCTTCAGTTTTCTGTCCTTCAAGCTTGCGGTATTCTTCTATTTCAGGTATAGGTGGGGTCCATCCTAAGTATCCATCCCCATGGTCCTTTCTTTAATTAGGTTTGTACTTCAAGCCTTACTTTCTAATCAGGGATCTTCTATTTTAACGACTTTTTTGTTGAATTTTCACTTTTCTGGTGCTGTGTAACTTAATTTGGTTATGTTACTCAGCCTTACTGTATCCATTCATCCATAAACCGGTATTCTTCTCGAAGATACTTCCATTCGTGGTCCTAGCATAGTTTTTCGTCTCCTATTTGAATTAAACCAGCGACTTTGCGAATGTGATCTTGGTGTGTTAACCACTTGCGCAAACGACCCTAAGGTCTGTTATATTTGAAAAGTAGGTATTGGAGAAAAAGGTTATATTTGAAAACAGCTAAATGCCAAAATAGATATATTTAAAAGAATGTTAATGGAGTAATTTTTATAAATGTTATATTTGAAATGTGCTAATGAAAAATCTGGGCTATAATAGTAACTTGGCAGGTAATAAATACAAAAATAGAAAAATGCAAAAATCAGAAAAATGCAAAAATCAGAAAAATGCAAAAATCAGAAAAATGCAAAAATCAGAAAAATGCAAAAAT
>QKWP01002522.1:0-26964 GCA_003550325.1 Gigaspora rosea | reverse complement strand
GAACATTTTGTTTTTTTAGTGAACAGTTTGTTTTTTTTTAAATATGTTATATTTCAAAAAAAGTTAAAGATGGGTAAAAGTTTAATCTAATGTTGAAATTTAGCTTATATATACCAAACCAAACCTGCTAACCAAAAAAATTTTTACTATAATGCTCAAATATAACTCACATAGATTATTCGGGGTCCTACTTGCCCCCTGGTGATATGACCACCTATAATTTACCAATCAGATCGCAGGAACTTGTGTAACAAAATAAAGAAAATTTTATTAAGAAAATTTAGAAAAAATCAAAAATTATCAATATTACAAAATTTTATTACAAAAACTAGCTTTGGGCTATTAAATAAAAGTTTTGGCATCTAATTTTGCATATAAATAATCAATCCATTCTCTAACTTAATATACCTATACCCTTACCTAACCCTAATCTTTAAAGAATCATTTTTTATATAAAAAACTTCTATAAAAATAAAGGGTGGTTAAAATTTATAACTTTAACCAGGTATTAAAATTAGTTAAATTCTATATGAAATTTACATCTAATATTGTGTGACAAATCAGATGACTGTTACCATATTTGCACGTAATAACGCGCAGATGCGCGTTTTTTCGAGGCAATGCGAGTCATTTCGGGACGCACATGCGCGATATTTCGAATCATTTTGATCATTATGACAGTTTTGATTACCAGAAGACCCTGTTTTTGCTATATGACGCATATATATTTAGGGTGCGCGTTATTTTGGACGTGCTTGGGCGTTATTTTGAGTTAAAAAACAATTTACAAAAAAATGTGAATTTCGAAATAACACACATGCGCATTATTACGTGCAAATACGGCACATCGTACACAGATAATATCTATGGTATTACTACTTTACTTATAGCATCCTTAAACCCTTTACAACCGTTATTACTAACCTACCTTTTGCACTGTATAGGGATGCATAGCATTTTATTATGGTTGGAGCCAAATATTTATTTGCAAAGATACAAATTATGTACAATTTGATTGATCTATAATCTCGTGGGCAGGCGAGCAAGCAAAACATTTGCAAATTAAATTTATTTTCACTGTGTTTGTCAAAATCCACCTTTCCTCAATATGACCTAGGCCAGATATTTTCATCATCTTTCTTATCGGTTTTCTCCAATCATTTCTTGTTTAAAGATCTCTTCATTAAAGTTGTCAGGTAAATAATTTAAAAACTTTCTGACTACTTTATTAAAACTCGTTTCCACATTTCTAATTAATGTTGGAGTTAAACGTCGTAAATACTTATTATAACCTCTTGTGAACCACATATGGTAAGCATACTGGTTGGAGAAATCATATTCATTTGATGTGTGCACCCATTTTAAATGATCTTCAACCCAGGTCGGCCAGAAAAAAGCTGTTTCATTTAAAACATGGATATCATCTTCGTATTTTTTTGACAAATTATAAGGCAACAGGACTGAATGATAATTATAGTCATTGTCGTCAAAGTATTTATATTGTTCTATCCATCTAGTGAGAAAAGGCGCAAATGGCCTGCTGATCATCACCGCATTACAAAGACCAACAGCATTAGGAACCATCTCGATGCCCATTGTAAAGTCATCATAAAGAAGATCATCGAATGGCTTAAAAACCAACACATCAAGATCAAGATAAATACCACCATAGTCTCGCAGCGCTTCCATCCGGATAACATCTGATTTGTGCTGGAGGACTTTCACAGGGTTGCCAAAAATCTCCGTTACAATTCGTGCTTTCACAACACTTATTTTATGCTTTATAAGCTGATACCAGTAACTTTCTGGTTCATGAACGCAATGGAATAATGTTTTTTCCGGCTTAATAGTCTCAATAGCTGAAGTCATGGCGAGCCAATGAATAAAAGTGAATGGCCGGTTTTCCGGATCATCGGGGTATGCATAATGTAATATTTTTGGCACTTTTTGTCGGTTTAGTATAGTATTATTGGATATTTTATTTTCTATGCCTGTTATGAATAATATTGATGATAATTAATATTGTCGAAATTACGTTGTATCATCCAATCAATGAAAAATGCATGTTATGACTAAATGGCTATTTGCCAACTTCTAATACCTCTATTCAATGAAAAGTCCAGCTCAAAGACATTCTGGGAGATACTTTTTACATAATATCCTATAGTAAATAAAGTGAGTCCTAATACAAGAATTTTCATCTTATTTCTTGGCAAAAACAACATCATGTCTGATTTATTTTTATAATTAATCAAATATTAACGTTAATTTTGAGAGAAAACCCAGTTGTATGCAAACATATGACGAAGTTATCCTTTTTATTACCAAGGGCGTGAGGAGCGAAGTGCATGGTCAAATTCGAGTCTGATGTTCGTCCACATGATCTTGATTCTGATTAGATGATGCAATCTGATAACACAATTTGCGTGCCTTTTCGGTGAGGGAAGTCAATCACCTTGTATAAAGATAATGCATGATAATGCATGAATGGTAGAACATTAGAAGTCATTATTCCTTTATCGTTCTCAATACGTAGCAGTTTATTTGAAGATTTTTTCATTATCTGTTTATTTGTCCACACAAAGTTAAATTTTCATGAAATCAGAAAATTTGAATTTTTTTTATCGGACCTATCGGATAATGCCGGAAAATTAAGGTTTCCATTGGGTGACACCGGATAAATTTGTGGGAACAATTGGAACTTAAAAAAAAAAAAATCTGCAGAGCAGTTCATTGGAAAGGGTGTTTTTTTTTTTTTTTGCAAAAACTGGGAGAAAAATTAGTCGCAGAAATTTGAGCCCGATGATTTTTACAGTTGTTTCTGATTAGTAAAAATGAGAGATCCAATTAGAGCGGTCATGAAAACTGGTAATCTGTGAAATATCGTGAATTCCTATAGCATGGTGGCCTGCAACTTTTTGAAAACGGCTGTAATTTATACTAGTCTGAATCTGCAGTTTCCAATATGTATATACCGTTGTTCACAAATTTTTGAATACTTCCTTAAGCTGGTTGGCGATTTAAGAAAGATTAACGCTTTATCACTGTAGTGATATTGAGCCTTTTAGACTTCCTACAAAAAATCTCAAAACTTTAATCACTTTATATAGAATAAAGATCAACTAATTTATTGGAGATATGCCATTCTCAGTATCGGCTTTCCAGCATAGCATATGATAGTTATTATTAATAAGTACATATTATTTTTGGCGTATTATTTATAACTTAAAAAGATAGAGAATCCCAGATCCTTCATTTTATTGAGATGATAATTTATGTGCTACCAGTTTATGCATTATCTCTATATGGGATTTTGAGGCTAAATTTCCTGCACCGATGCAGAAAATCTAAAAACCCAATGTTTTTACAGAGATAATGCATGTTATACATATGATGCAGAATCGAATAAATAATTTATTACTGAAGATTATAAATTTTTATTTAACTGTTAAGGGATTCGGACTAAAAGATTTCCTACGTACCGATACGTCTTTTAAAAGGTGAAATTTAGCCTATATACCTATTACTCATTTACTTTCAATCTAATATTTCGGGTGCTTCCTTGAACATGATCCCATAAGAAATAGTAATTACAAATGTTCCATAAGGTCATTGTCAAGGTAAAGACCTATTTGTAAACATGCGAAACGCGGATGTTTACTATTTCTGGGCAGTATTACCAAGATAAGTTATGTGAATTTCTAAAAAAAAAAAAATTGTGATGGTACTTATTGTTGCAAATTTATGCGGAGATTATATATAAATGCGTCGCCAACATAGCTTTTAAAGAGATTATATAAATGCGTCGCTCTTACCAATAATAAAATATATTCTATCAATATTGCATAATAGAAACATTGTATTGACATTTTATTAGTTTTTTAATGAAATACGCTTTGAAAAAAACTAAATGGCCTTATTTTGGGCTCATATTTCTTGTATTAGTAATATTAATGATTTATAACAAAACATTTCTTTTTCAAGGAGTTTTTTATCCTCCTATTAACTCTAATTTCAAAGAACTAAATAATTCAAATCGCACAAACAATTCAAATTGTACTACACTTGGCTTTAGTCATATTTATGTTATTAATCTTGATTATAGAATAGATAGATATAGAAAAATGAAGGTCTTGGGAAATTATCTTCACCTGAATCTCGATATTATTAAGGCCGTTAATAAATATGATAGGGTAGCAATTAGTAAACTTAACAAGAGTGGTTTAAGCGCAGGTGTTAAGGCTTGTTATTTAAGTCATTATTCAATCTTCGAATCAATTGTCAAGAATGGATATGAAAATGGTTTAATTTTTGAAGATGATGTAGATATAGAAATTAACATCACTAATATTATGACTGAAGTTCACCGTAAATTACCTAGTGACTGGGATATGCTGTACCTTGGTCATTGCTCAGAGTATGGTAGTTACATCGAAACTGGTTTAACTATTCATGTGTTACATAAATCGGAACATCCGAAGTGCACACACGCTTATGCTGTTTCAGCTAAAGGTGCTAAGAAGTTATTGGAAAAACTTAATATAATTGACCCATATTATCATCTTGATATGCAGATAGCCGATTATATTATGGCCGGAGAAATCATTAGCTATTCAATTCATCCACCGATAGTCGTTCAGTTTAAAGGTGTGACCGACCTATCAGATGTATCTCCTGGTATAGAAGGTGGAACCGATCCGTTAATGAACTCTACCTTACGTATTCTTGGTTATGACCCAGATGGCCCAAATTCATAAAATTTTTCTTTCTCGTATATTTTCCATAGATTATTTATCTGCAAGCAAATTTTGCATATAGCTTAATTCGAATTTCAAATTAGATGTTTTAAATATTTGGGGGATTAAAATATAATTAAATAGTATTATTTCAAATTAAATGTTTTAAATATTTGGGATTAAATATAATTAAATAGTATTATGAAGATATATACAATATACAAGAGAAGATGGGGCGCCACCGGCGCTCCTGTTGTGTTAATTTCCGTTAATTTTACCAGGAACGGAGTACGAAGTACGTAGTGTATGGTTTACGGGCAAGTTAAGTGGTGTGGCTCTTTTGATTCCGATTGGACAAACTGTTCACATGATTTCATCTCTATTTGTATGCCTCTGCCTATATCAGAATTAGTGTGCAACGATGAGTATGACCTTGGGTTTCCTGTATTTTGCGTAACTGGGGCTTTTCGAAGTCATGTGTAGATTCAATATAAACTAAAGAACCATTTTAAACTATATATTACTACTTTGCGTAGTAACGATATAATAATAATATAATTACTCAATTTGTTTGCCTCGGGGATAGTGTGCAATGATGAGTATGGCCTTGGGTTTTCTGTATTTGCATACCTGGAGTATTTCGTCTCTTGTCGGGTGTATGATTAAAATTTAGGGAATATAAACTTTGCGTGTTAGACGTTGCATGGTCAAATATCCATTTTAAACTATTACAATAATGTGCTACTTTAAATGCTACTTTGCATAGTAACGATATATTAACTCAGTATAATTTCGATTTACGCCATTTATTTAAAAATAAAAATTACTATGTTAAAAACAGAGTATAACAAATAGTATGACTTCCAGAAATGAATTAGAAAGTACATATAATATGTTTTCAGTATATTAAATGGCATCTGATTTTCTATTGGCTAATGAAAAATACGGTATGAACTGAAAATATTGTTCTATTGTATAAGTACCGGTAATATTTATTTTTCCTGTTACCACTTGATTAAGATACTATTTATTATCATCGTCTTCTAATTTGTAATCTTTTATAACTAAACTGTCGGTGTTTGCTATATTTAAATCACGCTAACTTATTATTTTAGTTTCTTTTTCTTGAATTTTGACTGAGAATTTACCAATTCGATAAATATTACATAATGCCTTGTATTGGAATAATCCGGAGTTGAACTGGTAATTGTTGATATAGAATCGTATTCGCACTCTCTTCTTAATTTATCCTATATTTGGATAATATTATTTTTTGCGGAAGGTCGTTTGCAAATCATCTTACCTCTTAAAATCCCTAAATATTCAAGTCTACATCTTTGGATTTCTTTTTTATGTTAGTATTTAAACTTTTGCATTAATAAACCTGATTTTTGCCGGTAGCAGTTTGCTTTATTCGCATTTACTAATCGATATTAGCCTATTAGAATGCAAGATCAGGTATAATGTGACGATCAAAACAACAATCACTTTTTTTGAAAAGTCACACTTATCGCAAAAATTCGTCTGAGAAGCACCTTTTATGCACTAACCTATAAAAATTCATTGCAAAATTTTAGTATAATATCACCAACCCTAACCCAAAACCCTAACGAAATATCTCATTTTAATCATTAGGTGAAAGGTAAATTAGCAAGAACAATCACGCTAATCAGACCTTGGGGGAAATTAGTAAATGCGATTTATTTTCATTTTATTTACTTGATTAAGTTATAAGATACCATGTGGTAAACTGTCAGATTCAAAAATCGATATAAAATCTTAAATAAAGTTAATATTAAGTAAAATGAATCTGAGCGAGAATAATTGTAGTTTCCATTAAAGATTTATCCCTTTTGACCATTTATGCCGCATATAGTAATAAAGTCATATATTCCCTTAAGGACACCTTGTCCATTTATGACATTTAAGCCATAAATGCCGTTAAAGCCATTTATAACCTATAACCTATATGACCTTTAGGACCCTTAGTTCACTTAGTCCCTATTGCACATAAGTACATATCTAAAAACCTGTAATTAACTTAACATGTAAAAAGTATAAAAGCGAGGCTCTTTCACCTGAAATAAAGACAGACTCAATTAAGTTTAATATTTTTTAAAAAACAGTAGAATTAATAGCTCTAAGAAGTTTATACTTATCTCCTTGTCCCTAATAAAAACGATCAAATAAATATATACAGTGCTCTGACCCATCATAATTATTAAACCCTTGTTGAGTCACGACCTTCGAAATTTGAGTAGAAGTGTTAACTCTAAGCTCCCTTGATATAAAATAAACTCTTATAAGATAAATCTCTATTAAAACCTTCTTGCTTCAAGATATTGTCTTTGCCATACTATCAATTTTAACTCAAAATAAAAAAAAAAGAGCGAGAATAGAATACTGATCTAAAACCCCTTTTATAACAAAGTTTATTAGACTCTGATCCACATCATTTTTAAATCAGCTGTAAACCGAAATTACAATTATATTCAACAACCACGTGACACATGTGAAGATCGTTAAGAATCTTAACTATCAAATGTCAAATACTGGAACAAGACGTAAGAAAAAGCGATTCTTTTAACTTCGCATCGAAGTAAATATTTCACCGACAAAAGCGCAAGTTAGGATGATACTAAATTAATCACCACATACGCTGCAACAAGACTCGACTTGGAGCAAGTCTCTCCACGCCTCATTCTGCCTGCCAAGTCAAGGTTTTGAGACTCTTTAAACTATAAATTAGTTGTTTGATTGTAGATCTAGTTAATTTTAGCGTTTAAACGATTAGTTATCATTTCTCACCATTACATCACTCGCGTAATTACTAATAAATTATCACATTCGTAATAACTTATTTTTATTTCATAATTTCTTTTAAAACTCTTATAAAAGGACAATTCATTTCTTAATAACAATAACATCCATCAATTTATAAATAACGTATATCAATAGTGTAAATTAGTAAATTACACTGAACTCATATGCATTAAACTTAGTTATAACTCTTGAATCAATAATTAATCTATGCATTTATTAAACCCGAAAATTAAAATAACCTTAAAAACTTCTCTTCATGATATTTAACATTCTAATTTCTACTTCCCGTTGCGCAGCTACTTATTATTTAGTCTATCAAGTATCTACTAAATGTTCATTATGGAATAGATTAGCCGTGCAATCAAAATTCTAGCCAACGCTAAGTAAAATTGACCAGATTCTATAATAGAGTTGGCTAGTATTTATAATTTAGATTTTATATAATTATTAGGCTTATTAATTTATACAAATAAAATTAATTTAATATATTGTTAATAAACTTATAATAATTAATAATTTAATTTATTTATTTTAAAAATTATAATAATTTTTATTAAAATTAAATGCAATAGTATTTGATAATTTATAGATTATTATATAGAAGTAAGTCAATAGAAATCAAGCAAATTTTTTATAATAAAGATTTTTTTATAACTTTAAAAAAGAATAACTTAATAGAAACTTAGCTAAATTTAATAAAAATTTTTTTAAATAATTTGTGTAATTAATCTAAAAAAAATTTATATCAAATTTGATTAAGTTTTATTAAATTATTCTTGTTTAAAATTTAAAAAATATTAAAAAATAATTACTTGGTTTTTATTGATTTAACTTTATATAATTTTTTTTCAGATTGCTAAATAAGAGGTATTCATAAATAATGTTATGTACCCTTATATAGAACCTTTTGATCCTCTAGACTACTATATATTCCTGAAAATAAGCTACCTTTTTTGCCAAAAAATTACTCAAAATAATGTGAGATACTGTATATTTCTGAAAATAAGCTACCTTTTTTGGCCAAAAAATTATACAAAAAAATATGTGATAAATTTTTGAAATATATGAGTTTTTAAAAAAATTAAAAAATGTACTAATAAAAAGTTGTTCAAATAATGCCAAATTTTTACTGTAGGCATATTTTGATATTCTAAACAACTTTACTTTGGGGTTTACTTAGTAAAAAAAAGTTTTATATATAGCAACTGCTAATAAATTTTTTAAGACTTTTAAAAAAAATCAAGAGGGTAGCTTATTTTTGGAGTAGCTTATTTTCAGAAATATACAGTATATAAAAAATTTTTTAAATCTGTATATTTATATATAAAACTTTACAAGAACTTATCTATCTTTTGACTTAGTAACCCAAATAAAATAATATTGGTACTATTCAATTCATTTTGATGAGATAAATCTAATAGTTCCAAAATCATTTTATTTGAATTACTAGATCAAAAGATATTCACAAAAAACTATTGTTTTATAATAATTTTATAAAAAGATATAACCAATAGAATTTTTGCAAATAACTTTTTATTTATTAATCTAAATTAAATAATTTTGGTACTATTTGATTCATCTTCTTGAGACAAATTGATTAGTACCAAAATTATTCAATTTGGGCTACTAGATTAAAAGATAGACTAATTTTATAAAAAAAATTGTTATTTTTTTTGACTCCTACTTCCTCTTAAAAAAAATGTTATTTCTGTGCAACCCCTACTCTTTCTTGTATAATATTATTTATAGATGCTCTATATAGTATACTAAAACCTTAAACCTATTTTTTAATATTATTTAGCCTATTAAAGAGAATTTATTTAAAAATATTTTTATCTAAATTAATTCCAAACTAAAATTTATTAATTTTTTTATTATTTGTCTATTTATATTATTATTAGAAATATAAAGCTATTTTATAAATTTAATTAATTTTTAATTTTTAAAAAAACTATTAATTTTAGTTTAAACTAGAATTTTATAACTAATTTAATTGCTGATCTGGATAAGATCAGCAGAATTTCTATATTAGAAATTGGGACAATATTCCTATGATATTAACTATATGCTTAAATCTATGTAGAGTCAAATGAAAAGTATTTTTATTAAGTTAATAATGCATGCAGATTAATTGAAAGTTGTAGAGCTTGTTGAGATGCATTTAACAATGGTTAGATCATTCAAATTGGCTTAGTGGATAGCAAGATATTATTAAAAAATGATTGACTAACTATGTAAAATTTCTATATAAACAAATATTGTTTACATATAGTTAGCCAATCATTTTAATAATATCTTGCTATCTACTAGATTGATTTGGATAATATAATCACTGTTAGATATGTCTCGATGAGCTCTACAACTTTTAATTAATCGGTATGTATTGTTAACTTAATAAAAAGTACTTTTTCTCTGACTTCGCTCAGATTTTAGCATATAATAAAAATTTATATTGTACTAATTCCCAAGATTTACTATTGTTCCAATATAGTAATTCTGCAGATCTTATCTGGATTATCAATTAAATTATATAATATTAGAAACAATACTAAAATCAGATATTATAAAATTTACATAATTATATAATAATTTTTTATTTAAATATTAAAATCCTAGTATTACTTATTACTATTTGTATTAGAGTTAGGGTTTGGTTTTTTTGATATTTTTAGTATATACCAACTTAATTCTATTAGGATGATTAAAATCTGCAATAACCAAACCCTATTACTAATACTAATTGTAAAATTTTTTAGACTAATAATACCAAAGTTAGTAATATATTTCAGGTTTGTTTATTCAAAAGATCATTATGTGATTATATAATTTTAGTATTATTCAATTTTAGTATTATCTCTAATATATAATAATCAATATTAAATAATTAGTTTAAATAATATTATAAACTACTAAACTAATTAATTCAAACTTATTAGTAAAATAAAACAAACTATATAAACTATTTAACACTTTTAATTATTATATTATAATTGTATATATATGCTCCAATTTTTAGAATTTATAAAAAAAACTTATTTTTTTAAAACTTTTAAAGCTATATAATTTTTGATCTACTAGCCATTTTAAATGATTTTACTGCCAAAATGTTCATCTCTTTGAGATGATTCTAACAAACCCAAAATCATAAAAATCCAATTACAGGGTCATGAGAAAATGCACTGTCAAATAGGTGATACACCTGAAATTGGTTTGATCTATGTCAAACCAATTTCAGGTGCATCACCTATTTGATAGCACATTTTCTTGTAACCCTGTAATTGGATTTTTATAATTTTGGGTTTGTTGGAATCATCTCAAAGAGATGAACATTTTGGCAATAAAATTATTTAAAATAGACTAGTAGATCAAAAATTTTTTTTATTTCTTTGACAGTCTTGTCGGTACTTAAATACAAATTGAATCAACTCATTAAGCTAATTCTAGTAATTACTACTTTGCAATTGCAAGCCCGGCATCATCCGGCTACCTTAATTTGTACCCAGATGCAACCTGTCGCACTAAGTCATGTATGACCCAGAAATTTTATCTTAGCTAATTGGCTATCTTACAAACCAAACCAAAATGGTACAACACTATTTACAATTCTATCTTCTACCCCTTGAAAAAATAAACTTTCCACCAAATCTTTTCTTCTTTGATGATAATTGTCCTTAACTCCATTATTTAACAGACTTCCTTCTCCTAAACTTCCATTAGAAAGCTTAGCTTTCCTCGAAGAAAACCCTTTAGGGAGCTTCCAGAAATTACGTAATTTTTTGTTACTAATAAATTTCAAAATTTTACCCCACCCACCCACACCTGATACCTATTAGCCAATCAAATTTTATATTTTTTTTAAAAATTATTTATATGTCCAATTTTTTGAATTGATAATAACTTTTGATTCACTGGTCCATTTTGTATGATTTAACTACTAAAATGCTCGTCTCTATAAGATGATTCTAACAAGCCCAAAATCGTTAAAATCTAATCACAGGATCCCAAGATCGTTCAACTTTTGTATAATTTTAATAGTGATTTTTTAGAATCACTAAGTAAATTTCGAATTTACTTAGTGATTCTAAAAAATCACTATTAAAATTACACAAAAGTTGAACGATCTTGGGATCCTGTAATTAGATTTTAACGATTTTGGGCTTGTTAGAATCATCTCATCGAGACGAGCATTTTGGCAGTTAAATCATCTAAATTGGCCCAGTAGATCAAAAGTTATTAGTAATTTTATAATTTTATACTTTTGGCCAGAATTATAAAATTTTGACCAGAATTATAACCTGATATTTTGGCGACCCCACCCACACACCCAAAAATTACATAATTTCTGGAAGCTCCCTTATCGCACTTCTTGTGCTTGTCATCTCTTGAAATTCTGTTAACTTTCTCCCACTGATTTACTTCTTTACATCGTCTTTGCTATATTTTTTTATAAAAACATTTCTCAATGATTCTAGAATAGAAATCCAAGCATCAGTAGACTTCTTTTTTACCGATCTCAGCTTTACATAACTCGTCTACTATATTATTGTAAGCAAACCTATAATATGGATCTTCTGCTAGCTTCTTTATATCTCTCTTGTCAGACCAAAAATAATCTTCTTAAAATCGTGCTTGGGTAACAACACTTTACTCGAATCGTCAAGTTTCTTTCATGCACCTTTACTAGCAACCTTCTCAATCATTTCCCAGTACCACTCATACATTTTACATACTGTCAAATAATCGAGAGTTTCGTCTTTTTCCTAACAAGCAATACAAGTAATTGTGCTATATATCTCAGGTTTTCTTTTCCTAAGTATAGTCAAAACCGGCACTTCATTGCTCAAGTATTTGAGCCTAAAAGCCATTCTACCACTTGCTTTAAGCGACTTGTATTTTACTCCTATTCTTTGCTTGTTCTGTTTCCAGAACCTTAACCAATGATGCCTCAGCTCACTGTCTTCCTCAAAAGACTGCATTACACTTGAGCTTCTCCATTCTGCTCTGAGTCTCATATTTAAAACTACTTTCATTAGCTTTCTTGCTGGTTCTTCTACCAGTAGCTCTTTCTAATACATCTTGTACAAATATCTACAATTGCCTTCTAGCTTCAAATCCGAAGCCCTCTTTAAAGATACTCCTTCTTTTGCTAACTCATCAGCTCTCTCATTCTACTGAATCTTGCTATGAGCCTTAACCTTAATCAAAATTCAACCTGATACCTTTCGATTTGCACAAATCTTTGATTTTGAACACTAACTTATAATTCTTTTTCCTACCCCAACTTTTAACATTATCTAATCTGGTCATGCATTCTAGACTTGCAATTGCAGCAGCACTATCTAATTTAATTGCTATTCTACTATTACACAATGATACTAAAACTAACATTAATACTGCAACTAAAAATTCTGCCTTTGTCGATGACAGCCACCTTACAAACTTAACTTTCTCTTCTATTATACTATTCTCATTCTCTTCATCGACTAGTACTCAACTTGCACCCATTATAGTAGAGCCACCTCTCTTTACTAACGACCTGTCAGTATAAAAACAGTAGTTGGGTGCCAACTTCTAGTCAAAATTTCTAGCTGTCCCAATAACTCCTTTTCTAACTCTCTTTCAAAACCTTGCTGCTTAATTAAACATTCTTCGTGGCTAAAAACTGTATATTATTCTTCATTCTTGTCTCAGATTTGAACATCTCTTTTCCTTCATTTTCCGCCTTGAAACCTACTATTTCTTTTGTAATTACTAGGACTTTCTTAACATGCTTAATACCCAATTTTAGTACCACTCCTATTACGTTTTCTCTTTTAGTCCAAAATAAATCTGCTCTACTTTTATCTTGACCTTTTTAGAAATCGACATTTCTGCATCTTCGGGAACTCTATTTTCCTTATCTTCATCTACTGACCAGCTTTCCACAAGCAGCTTCTTTTTCTTCTTTTCTCTAACTTTTCCTATAACTGACTCTCCCTTTTCGTTATTTAGTACAACCCACTCATGCTTCCTCTTGTCCTCTGACAATTTAGATGCATAAGTTTTCATTGACAAAACATTCTTTGCCTGAATTTGAAACCTCTCATCTACTATCCTTGTGCTCTGGTGCTTAATAATTCTTTTCTCTACTTCTTCAAACCATTTTACTTTTTTACCACGCGACGATCTGGCTCTCAAAGCACGAAATTTGTTCCAAGTTATCATTTTAGTACTGTTTTCTTCAAGCAACTGATTAACTTAATAAAGGTTGTACTCCTTAATACTTTTATATGCCTTAGCAAAAATTTTCTTTCCCACCAATTTTTCTATTGTTGGTCTGAAACCAGGAACACTCTATGATCTCTCTGCCGTTCTAATAGAAATTTCTATTTCTTTAGCTTTAACCAAAATCTGACATGCTAAACTATTTTTCCAAATTTTTTGTAAGCTGCGATTTTTGGAATCCTCCTACTGCTCTGTTACTAGACATGCTAAGGCATATTCTTGTTTAACTCTTAATCTCGTAAGTTCGCCAACCTGATCCACACTATTAAGTCTATTCTGCAAGCTTACTACTTGTTGGCTTAACACCTCATGTCCTAGCAATCTACATCTTCCTAAACCTTGATGTGTTAAAATATAGTTCCCAGTCATTGCGAACAAACCTATTTTATTTTTAATAAGCCTCAAAACAGGTTGGTGAATTTTTTCAATTCTCGCTTGAGATAATTTGGTAGTCTGTAATAAGTAAGCTAATTTTGGTACTAGGCATGCATTGTTCATATAAATTAGCTGACTTATAGTTATCTTCTTGTGACGTATTGCCCACATAAACTGCCTTACTACCAACTTTGCTTTCTTCTCTAACTGCCGTTCATTGGTGCTACTACTTAGCCAAATTCCAAGCACCCAAACTGACGATTTCTTATCTTCTGCTTGAACTCGCTCCTTGTCAATTTTAATATATCTTTCTTCCTCCTGAATACTAGTATTTATAACAAGTAGCTTGGACTTCTTGCTGTTAATATGAATATCATTAAACTTAAAAAACCTTTGCGAGATTTGAATTAACTTTTCCATCTGGTTTTTACTCCCAGCTATCCATGTAGTGTCATCAGCAAAAGCTACTCTGCCTGCCGCACTTAATTTACTTTTACTGATTTTGTTCTAATATCTAATAGCTTGTCCTGTTGAACTCTATAACCAAGTTCAGTATCATATTGTATCCGTTGGAGAAGCAGATCATAAAAAATTCTTCATATTAACAGGTACTGTCACCTGCTTCAAATTCTTTTGTTGAACAAAATTCAGTCAAAACTCTAACTTTTCTACCTTTAAACAGATCTATCACAAACCTAGTTACTTGTTCTGGCAATTTAACTCTCTGTAGCTAGGGTTCTTGGTACAATAAAAAAATCTGCCTTGCCAGATTGCATGCCAAATTCTAAATTTCATGCCAAATGCATGCCAAGGCATGCCATAAACATACGATTTACTTGTTCAATTTAATTGGATAAAAAATTTTTTTAAAATATAAATTGTATCTTTATTTATTTATATATTATTATACTTAATAGCATGCTTTTAGACTCAATGGCATGCCTATGGCATGCTATGTCAGCATGCCATAAGTGGTATGCCAAGGACCCTCATGCCAAGAACCCTATCTGTAGCGCAAATCTTAAAGTTCTAATCGATACCGAATCATACGCTTTTTTCATATCCTGTAAGTAGATCAAAAATTATATAGCTTTAAAGTTTTAAAAAAATAAGCTTTTTTTATAAATTCCAAAAATTGGAGCATATAATAAAAGAGAATTGCTAATCTTAACTAGGAGAAATTCTCTGTTACACAAATTTAAATCGACCAATAAAATTATGAGGACAATTTCTTATTTATAATATATATTTATTTCATATTTATTTACATAATGTGCAAAGCTGCTTTTAAAATGTATTAATCTACCTTTTCACCTAATACTAACCTAACTATAATCCCGCACTACCCTTACTCTAACCATAACTCATTCCTTTTGCCTAATACTAGCCTAACCCTAATCCCATACTACACTCTCTTTAACTAATCCCGTCATATCCTAATCTACTATTTAACCCTAACTTCGCTATACAATCCTCCAATTCTATATTACTATTAATCCTAATCTCTGTGGATTTAGCAGCAGTTTACTAGTCGAATCAGCACTAATTTAGCACTGGTAATGAGCATAAATTCAAGTGCCAACATGATAATGATGCAGGTTAGCTATTAAAATGTGCATTTTTGATATAAAACGAACAAGCTAACTGCATATAAAGCAAAATTTATAAAACATTTTTTTGTTAAAACACACAATGGAGCTTTATCATGAAATCATGAGTTATTGCTTTTTTTTAAAAAATATCCTTTACTGACCTTTCGCTCTCTATGAGATGAGCCAACATGTGTAATGTACATATACGTGTTATCTGAATACACCATTTCATATAATGTGATATTATGTACAAGTTTTGTAGCAGTTTACTAGTCGAATCAGCACTGACTTGGCACAGGTAAGGGGAGTAACAAAAATCAGGTGATTTTTTAGGGGGAGGAGGGTAAAAAAAGTTGAAATTATATATAAGAACCTGACTATTTATATATTGAGGAAGAGGGAGGGGGGTAGGTCTCTGATAAAAAATAATCAGGTAATTAATGACACTGCTCTAATGAACGTAAATTTATGTGCTACTATGATAACAATGCGAATTAGCTATTAAAATGTAAATTTACATAAGTAATCAATATAAGATGAACAAGCTATTTGAATATGAAGCAAAATTTTTTAAGAAATTTTTTTATTAAAACACACAAGAAAGCTTCATCATGAAATTATAAGATATTGCTCCTTTTAATAAAATATCTTTTACTGATCTTTTACTCTCTACAAAATGAGCCAACATGCGTAATGTACACATATGTGCCATCTGAATGCGCTATTTCATATGACATGATATTACATACCACTCTTTGCTGTAATGTCTGTGCCATTCGTAAAGTGTTCTTGTGTGTGCTACTAGATCTGTGCCATTTCGAGCATTCTCGACACTGTGCATTACTAAAAAAATTTCCTTAAAATTTTGTTGCATATAGTATTACCTAGCAGCAATACCCTAACTTTAACTAAACAAACCAAGTTTTGCTTTCGAAGTACTGTAGTTATAAATTTTTTAGGTAGCAATTCTACTCTTGTATTATCACCAGAAAAGATATAACAAGCAACTCTAGCAAATAAATCAGAAATATTAGCAAAAACACGACATTTAAACTATTGCATCTTTTAAAAACGAAATTCAACGCCTACCTGCGGCAACACCAATAAGCAGTGGAGCCAGTCGACCAAAAATAATACTAACAAAAACTGATACCAACAAGCAACTATTTTAGCAAACAGACCAGCAAGGCAAAAATTAGCAAACAAGACTGCCAAAAGCAAAAACACCAAGCGACATCACAAACCAACACAGTCAAAATCAAAACTCAAAGTGATACAAGAACCAGCAAAGGCAAAACAATAGTGCGAATTAGCAAAAACAAAAAATAAACAAACCAACGGCAGCAAAATAATGAACCACAAAACACTAATAAATGATGACATGAAATACTATACAGTACGACACCAATGACGATAGGTACATATTTACAATAGCGATGCTAAAAAAAAAGCCACTAAATAAAAAAAACTACAGTATTAAAAAGAAAAAATCAGATATAAACAAAAAAATATATATATATAGATCATGTAGATTACTGATCTATATAACAGAGAAATTTCACTCAGTTAAACGTAGTAATTTTCATAATAAAATACTATATTTTTTATTAAAATATTTTGTAATTTTGAATAAACTAATTGTAGAAATGACTAATAGTAGTTAGAATATAAATGTTACAATATACCTTGCTAATATTTTTCTCTAAAGCTAAGTTTATTTTATTAATATATAGATACTATAAAGTAATATTTTTATAGAGCTTTTGCTATTGCTTACTATTATTGGTTTATATTAAGGTTATAGCAAATTATATTACTATGTTTAATTAGTAGACTTATATTATATTATTATATAATTTTACTAAATAAATATAGTAATATAATCTGTTATAACTTTGCTATAGTATTTTTAAAGGATACTTTTTTTCACAGATCCCTTTACCAAAATTAGAACCAAAAAAAATCTTTTCTACAAGAATATTTTAACAATTTACTAATTAATTTGAACTCTAGCCACTAAATAAAGTTCTCTAGCACTCCAAGTTTTATCTAAAAGAGGTACACTTTTAAATACTAGACAACTTAATAGCCCCTCATTAACAATTTTCTTAAAAAACTACAAAGAACTAGTTTTTTTGCTGCTACCGACTAGTAGTCCTATAGATTACACTATTCTACCCTTAATAACAGATAGCTCTAGTTCTACTCTGCACAAAACTACCTCTCTGATAAATAGTTCCTATCTAACTGCACATTCACAAGCCTTAACATTAATATTTACTGAAAGCTCTGCCTTTAGCTTTAGCTACTAGTTCCTATTCTGCAAGATTGTACAACCAAAAAATATCTTAAAATACAGACCCCACTTCTTTGACACAAAATACACAAAAAAATTTATTAATATTACTATTAAAGACTAAACTAAGCTCATCTTCATAGTTTGTTTCTCAATCTCTAAATATGAGAAAAAATTTCTCTTTTATATCGATATCACCAAAAGGGTAAGATCCCCAATCCTGCCCAATACTCTCTACAATGATCTGTAAATACAAAGATCCCAACTAATCAGTTCTTATTAATTTAGTATTCTACAAAAATAATATAGTCTTCCTCCTCTATAATCACCTCCTATATAATCACAACTCCTATATTGTCACACAAAATTTTCACCCTGTTTGTTTTTATATAAAAATATCTTTATGTAATCACAATTAGCTTATAATCACTATTATATTATATATTATAAATAAAATATATATACATATATATTTTTTTTCTATATTTTCATATTTAAAACAGATAATAAATAAAGAATATGTGGACACATGTAAGTTGGGGTGTGTGGTATACTATGTAAATCAAAATTATATTTGGATTAGAGATCTGATTTGGGTTGGTGGGTCACGGGTTAAAAATTGCTCTGACCTGGGTCAACCGGATCAGAATTTAAAATAAGCAAAAGCCTACTAAATGCAATTTATTAAAAAGTACAGTCAGACCTCTCTATAATCACAAGTTGGTCACGCCCTGTTTTGGTGATTGTATAGAGGTGTGACTATAAATAAAATACCTTGCCATGGTCACAAGACCAAAGGCCAATAAATAATATATTTGTACATATTTGAAATACTATTAAAAAATTTAAAATGTTTGATAATGAAAAACTTTTGATCCAGTGGCCCAATTTGGATAAAGTGTTTGACTCGAAACAATTCTAAAGAGTCTATAATCGTCCAAATTTTGCTACAAAATGCTAAGATCATTAAAGATTTTTTATTTAAATATTTAAATTTAATCAATTTTTAAATATGTGAAGTGACACAAATCCTTAACGATCACAGGATCGTGTGATTGGATTTTAACGATCTTGGGCTCATTAGAATTGTCTCATCGAGATGAACATTTTAGTAGTTGTTTCATCCAAATCAGGCCACTGCATCAAAAGTTATTTGTTGTCAACCCTTTAAGAATTTTTAATAGAATATTTTAAATAAACATGAAAATGAATATTGGCCAATCAGATGTTATAATCTATATTTAGTCAAAATTTGTGATTATAACGAGGGTTTTTATTAATAAAATTGATAAAAAAATCAAAATTTTTTTGTGATAGTGATTATAGGTGATTTGTGACTATAATGAGGTTTTTTACTATATTTTAAGTCCGTCGCGCAATATTGGGTGCTTATATAGAGGTGTGACTATATAAGGTGTGACTATAGAGAGATCAGACTGTAAGCTCTTACCCGAGTAGTCTGACCTGTACAGTAAGCACTCATATTCTAAAGATAATTTTGTCATTAATGATTTGAAAAAATCATTATGTCAATAGATTATCCCAATTTTATCAATCTTCTCAAATTAGAAAGACAATTGAATTCTATGAATTTTATGGATCCTGCATGTTATTATTGTAAAAACAATAGTAATATGTAGAATTTATAGTATATATAGAATTCCCAATTTGAAAAGTGCAATTATCTTTAAGGAAATTTAGAGGTCTTACTGGGTCAGAAATTATAACTCGAGTGAATAAAATTCAGATTAAAATTGAACGAGTCATAACTCGGATCAAACAAATTAGCCAATTAAATTAGCTTACATAATAATATATGATCGATAGCCAATCATAACCAAGCAGGTGATATCTAATCTCTAATATTTTCTGCTTGTTCTAATTAGCTAGAAAATAAAGTTGAATTATAATTGTTAAATAATAGTAGAGTTGGTAAAATTATTTGTAGACAAATAGATTTGTTTATGAAGCTTAACTAAAACACAAGTATTGCCTTATTTTTCTACTTTATAGTAGGATTTTATAACATGATAAAATTTAGTGCAACATAATGATTAAATGAATGTAGTTTTTGGTGAAATTCTGAATAAATCAAACCTTAAACAAATTGAACAATAATATTATAATTTGTTAAATAACTTGCAGATAAAGTTTGTAGCATATAAAAAGGCTTACTTATACAAATCAAACCTCAAGTGTGCATTTTTCAAAGTTTTATAATTTAAAGTTAAACAATATTCAAACATTGGATCTAAAACGACAAACTAATAAATATATTTTAGTTATCAATAGGAGAAAAATTAAAATTGTTATTTTTATCTTGCAATCTTTAAATAATTTATTCAAATAGTCTTAATCATTGTGAATTACATAGCAGTAGCAGCTTTCAAAAAAATTTTATAACATTTATAATTTATATTGGTAATTTTAAACCTTTGAGGGGTTTTAGAAATAAAGTGCGCAAATCTAATATTGACAGAAACAGATGATGTATTCATTTTCAAATGAGTGATATATTTTATTTTATTAAAATGATAATCACTGTTGTTGAAAATTTATTTATTTCATTAAGTGGGAGTTTCTAAATACTCCTATTTTATTTTCCAATTTCAAAATTTTGAGATTTTTAAAGTTCCATTTATTTCTGAAATAAGCTTTTTTTTAATTCTAAAACCTCTCATTAAATAAAGAACAGGGGGTAGTAGGTATAGATGCAACTTGCACTATAATTTGTATTAAAATTATATCTATCGTTTTATACCATAATGTAAAATAAAATATAATTGAGCTATAACTATTTATAACTAATGATATAAACAAGTCTGTAGTAGCTATAAGTTAACCTAATTTAACACCCATTTGGCTTGGGTTAAACAACTTTTTGACCCATAACATATATAACCTGCCTAGTCGGGTCAATTTGTATGAGTCAACTGACCCGGGTAATAGCCCTAAAAAAATTACTGTAATGATTGTCCATATAATCTGTTGACCCGGGTCATGATCCAGGTCAAATAGTGTGTCTCGTATTAATAGGGACCATTCTTACATATACTTCATTTTGAGATAATTGAGTTTAATCATTTGTCTTGAATTTCAGACTGATCCGGGATTAACGATTTTGATAGATTAAAAGTAACAGATGACTATCAGGTGATCTTATGATATACTTGGCCTTAGACAGTCTTGTGTAATTTTTCTTCTATATTATCTCTATTTTTTATTATACAAATTGACTTTCATTTATAATTGAAAAATGTCAATTATGCCAAAATTTACATGAATCTAACAAAAACTCATTTTTTGAAAAAATGTAAAAATGGGCTCTTTTAATACAAGACACTCCAAATATTTGATCTATCAGGTCACTATTATCTGATCCGAGTTGGATCAATAATCTAAAGAAGTGAAGCACAATTTTATATATTAAAAAAATATATTACGTAGTTCATCAATTAATAATCACTTAAAATCATTGATTATTTAAAAATAAGAAATGGAATCCAAATTTTGGATTACATTTCTTATTTGTTAAATAATCAATGATTTTAAGTAATTATTAATTGATGAACTACATAATATATTTTTTAATATATAAAATTAATAAAGAATTTTTTATTTACTCCTATATAATCACATAATATAAATTATATTATTAAGTGTGATTATAGGGGTAAACATGATATAATTACACTCTTTTATAATTACACATTTGTGTAAAACAAACTGCGTGATTATAGAGAAGAAAGACTATACTAGAAATATTAGTGCCAAACAATCTAGATCCACTACAAATTGTGAACTTGTAACTATAATTAAAGTATACAAAAAAGTATGAAACCTTACACAAAATCCAAAGCTAACATAAATATTTTTCTCCTCCCATACAATTCAATCACAGAGATTAAAACTGATACTGAATCTATTAGTAACCTTAGTGATACTAATGCTCCTATTACTAACCTGTCTAGTACTATACCAAACAAAAACAGTAGCACCTCTGAGACCAGTACAATCACATCTAATACTGCAACAGTTTTAATTACATTACATACTATAGATACTACCTACTATTTTAGCCTACTACTACAACCAACTAAATTACCTATGCACTTAACTCCTACAACTAAGTTTATCTATGTTACCTGTACCTTCTAGTAATATCTAGAGCATAGTTAAATATACAGGAGGGCAACTTTGTATTATACAAGTTGATCAATTACTGACCGAACTGTTATCTTTATAAATTGGTTATATTATTTTTTTTGACATATACACATAAAAAAGCAAACGATTTATGAAGTTAAAGTTGCTTATACCCATATATATAGATGAAGACTTTCTATTTAAATTAGACTACTAGTTACTTTCTTTTTAGTTTTATATGTTGTTTTGCTATTTTGGAAATAGAAAGTTAAATCTACATTTTTTTTTTAGTTAACTAGGTGGTCCAGTTATGTTTATTATACAAAACTATAGTTACATATGCTAATGCTATTACTATAGTTCGATCTATTGATCTGAAATTAAAACTATAACTCGGCCAGTTACCATAGGCACTTAACCGCGACCTGCCAAGGATAGATAATATCTCACTATACCTGTTGAACCTAATGGCCTCAGGATACAGCTCACTGACAAAGATCTATCAGCTTGTCTGTCCCACCCAATTTCTTTCAAACTTCTTCCACCTAGATCCTGGCAGATAATTTAAACAAAACTAACTGCGACTAACAAGAAAAATAAAAAAAAAACAAAGTATATGAAGGTGTATAAGGGGAAAGTGAAAAAAAGGTGAGATAAAAATTGGGGAAATCTATACATCCTAAATGAAAAACCTAAAATAAATGGACAAGATGAAAAAAGCAAAAGAAAAAAAAGTGGTCGAACATACATATATTAAGAAAAAAAGAAAAGAAAACTATGTAAAAATTCCTCTAGCGGTTTTTCGAAAAACCTTGCGTGTCATTTATTGTTTGTTTTGTTTCCAAAACGTTCTCGTGACCTTGAATCCGAAATAGTAGGTGCGTTCCTAATTGGGACAGAGTAAACACTGCTGATCTTTTGGAGGGGGTACGCCAAATTCCCACTTTTTGGAATTTTTGGAGAGCCGTTGACACCAAAGAAAAATTTTTCAAACCCGAAAAGAAAGTAAGAGTTACACTATACTGAATAATATATCTAACCAGGCCTTTGCTTCTATATTCATATCGACAGGACTTGACAAAACTCCAGAGTTGCTCTACTACTTCTTTGCTTAATAGTACCAAAACCCGCTAAGGTGCCTCGCTTAAAAGTCTGCAAGTCTTTTTCATCTCTATTTCATAGCGCAGAGCATCCAGTAAATGGTCTTTGTACCTGACAGCAGCTTTGGTGAAGTTTTGTTGTGTTAAATATGTTAACAGATAGTTTTTCATAGTTTGATTTTTGTGGAAGGTTTGGTACGAGGGATCGTCAGAAAGAGTGCTATGATGATTATGTAAATAAATGAGTTAAATCTATATTTTATTTTTGAAGTTTTTAATAAAAAAGCTATGAGTTTTTTTTGTTTAAAGTATTTAAAATGTGTTTTTCTTTATTATTGTATATTTTTTTTATATGTCTAATAAAATTTTGCTTAGTTTAGAAATATTTCAAACCACTGATTCTATTTTTCAAAAAAATTTAAAGATAACTGTCAAAAAAAATTATATAATTATAAATATGAGCATCTTGCCATTATTGGCTAATAATTATTTTTGCATAGTTGGATTAATTATTGGCTAATATTTAATTTTGAACATGGGTAATATTGTATTACTTATAGATTTATATATAGTTACAGTTTTAAAGATTAGTTATCTACTTGTATAACATTGAGTTGTTCCCATATATTTAACTATCCCTTAGATAATACTAACAAAAAAAATACTCACGTATTGTCTTTTCTATCACCACACTACTCAACAAATCCTCTAGAGTTACCAATCTGAATACCTTTCTTCTAACTAGAACAAGTTAAACAAGTAAAGCTATAGCTAAGTTATATGATCCAACCTTAATCTTCTCTCTACTAATGAATCTAACAGTATGATATAGGCTACTATAGTGCAGAATAGGTCTACTGAATCCTGCAATACCCTATTCAACTCTCAACTATGGTCATACAACAAAATAGCACAAGTCCTTACTACACCAAAAGGCACATATGAATTTATACATTATAAACTATTAATTATACCCATACAACATACACTTCTAGAAGTGATTTTGCTCAAATTCAAATACTAATACTAGATTTTTTACTACCTTTCATATGACCAATGTACCAAGCTCACACACTAAAAGAAATATACTTATTTAAAAAAGCTCTAACAGCCTATAAGAAAGAAAACTATATCATACTCACTAACCAAGATATATATAATACCAACACAATGTTAAGAAAGGTGCTAATCATTAAATTCTTGGCCAACTTCAAATTTAACAGAATTATACCTCACCCAGCATACCAAATCACCAAATATACCAGAGGTTAGTATTGTATGTTTTGGCTGTCCATGGCCTTTTTTGGCTTGTTCATGTTCAAGATTGTCCAAACATTCAAGATTGTCCAAAGCTTGTTCAGGCTTTAATAATTAATAAATCTGTCTAAAAAATATATAACTATATATTTTTTTAGGTGCTGAACACATTTCAATTAAAATTAAAATAGGTTATTTTAATAAAGTTTTAAGTAATTTTACTTCATTTAATTGTCCAAAATTGTTCAAAATTGTCCAGACTATTGTCAAAAGCTATTATGTGACAATACTGCTAGAGGCTTCCTCCAAATCAGAGAAGAAAATAAGAAAGTACTCCAAAAATCAGAACTACGGTAAATACAGCATATGAAGATAGACTAACACCACTCTCCAAATATCTAAGCCAGTTATTTGACCAGGTTTGCCATGTATTTCTTTTTACACTTCTGATTACATAATTGTCTTATATTCACATTATGAAAACTTTTTAAGTTCCCTTTCTACCCTCTACATACTTTACGCCATCCTTGCCAAGCCACTACAAGAAACTCATTCCAGAGCTATATGCACTATTTCCTATTACTTAGAGATCGGCTCTCTAGTATCTAAGAGCATACAAAAGAAAACTTACAAACTACTATACCCTAACTCAAATCACTCAGTCTACTTTAACCTACTCTACCAAAACAACTACTATCTTTAACATATCAAGAGCTAAAACCAAAGTCCATAGCTTTTTCTCTTACAATCCAACCATTTTTTTTACTCTACTCATACAAGTTGTAGCCAATCTTAGAAAGTACTATACTTTCAAACTACTACTCAATGACTATTTGCTATCAAACTATCTTTTTTGTTGGACATCAGCAAGATATACATTGTGACACCATTTACCTTTCCTATTACAAATGACACTATAGCCAAAGAGTTTATGAAACAAATCCTAACAATCTATAAAGTTAGACTGCCCCTACCACCTATAATTCTGCAGACCAACCCTACAAACAAGCATAGCCTCCCATCTGCTAAACAAGTTAAACAAGACCTTGGTATTACTTTACCAATTACAACATCTAAGTAACTTACAGACATAGCAAGACTCCTTTGCACCTACTACTACTTTACACAGCTCCCTCAAGAGTGGATTATATTTCAAAAAAAAGCTTAAGTAGCCAGAATAACAAATCTTTTCCTATTCTTTTCAACTCAATTACAGAAATTAGTGAACTTCTTGTAGCACACAGAACTGAAGTCTCCTTTCCATTAGAACATAGGATGAAATCACCCTACTATAAAATCATTGAAACAGTTTTTTATTATTCAAAACATTCTAGACTTCTTCCTTCAGCTTTCATCCTTACCTGCCCAAGCTAGAGTATATTTGACAACATTGTACAGGCTTCTCCACCATTTTCACCAAGTACTATCCAGTCCTTCTTCAGCATCACTTCAGGTTCTGTAAAAAACTCTACAGCTTCGACAACCCTCCAGATACTACTTTATTTATATACAACCCATTCTCAACATTAGAAAGCACCACTCCAATAGATACTAATTAATTTAATGAATACTACAACCCAGCCCGTGAACTCTTCTACTACTCTACTAAGCTACCCATATCAGCCAAACAACCAACCCACCCCACTTGCACTTTCTATATGCACTCACAATATTTGGATACGTGTCATTTCACCGACAATCATTTCACCGACAGCTCACTTAACCGACATCACACCAAGTGACAATTTACTAAAAATACATACCTGCAACTAATAAAACTCTAACCCTAACTCTATGTAATATCGGCTAAGTGAACTTTTGGTGAAATGATTGTCAGTGAAGTGATCACCTTCCCAATATTTGAGGATTCATCAGAACCTTAAAAGACAAGTATGAAAGCAATACTGCATTATGAACAACCTTGATATTATTAGCTTTACCAAAACAAAGCTCTATAACAAGTACACAATATCTAAGCCACACAAAACCAGCCATTATACATACTTCTGGTTTGGCACAGAAAGCTCTAAAGCTGGAACTGCTATAATAATCAAAAACTATTTTACCTCCCATATTCATGATATTAATATACACCAAAGCTATGCAATTGCAATTGATATCTTCTTTAAACATGATTTCAAAATTCGTATTGTTACAGTACCGGAAGCCTTCTTTAATTCCGATAGAGTAACAATGACACGGCTCCTGAGATCCCTTACTTTGGGCGTGAAGCGGTGTGCAAGAGGGAAGTATAGTTTCTTTTATGTCTGTAAGAAACTACACACTTCTCTGAGGCAGTTCGGTATAAAACAACAAGAGATAATACACAGTTTATTAATCTAACAAGAGGGCTATACCAAGGTGTCTGTTCCTTA
>QKWP01002521.1:16918-57109 GCA_003550325.1 Gigaspora rosea | reverse complement strand
GAAATAAAATAACCCACGTTGTAAAAGAATCCAACTATTAATTCATGCACTAATAGCAATTTTACAGTTTTAAAAACTTTATTTAAAAGGTTTTGATAACAAGTTACACGTCCCTTAATAGTTTTTCTTAAAACCCTGCGTAATTAATAAAACTATACTATTGTATATATTAAATAACTTCTATTGTGTTAAATATTTTTTAAGAACCATCATAACTTTAAGAAGAGTCTATAAAATTTGAAAATAAAAGCTAACATATTAATATTATAACTAAAAAACAAATAAAAATAAAAAAAACAACGTTGAACTTTGTGAATTGAGCAGTACAATATACCTCTTACTATATGATAGATAGTACTTCAACCTTCACTATAACTACCGTAATGCAGCATGATGCAAATGATGCAACTTGAGTTTATTGAAAAGATGTTCTCTACGAAGCTATTTTATTAGTAAAGTATTACATGATTGATTTTTTTTTTTAGGTTTGCTTATACCCGAAAATTATGGTTTTAGACTACAATTCTGTATAAATACTTGTGTAATGTAGATCCCAGAAATCATTGGGGTTCGAATATTTCCCATACTAAATTTTTTTAGGCCATTTTTGTTAGATTTTTTTATAGTTAAGTTAGGGTTTAGGGTTAGAATTAGGGAATTGCTATTCGCACCATGGATTTTTGCTATTCGCACCTTGGTTACACGAGAATTTCTATTTTTAGAATTTATGCACTTGTGTTACACAAAGGCCCAGTGCATTGTTTTTGCAAAAATAATTTTTAGTTACACACTACTAATATTGTGTAATGTTATACAAGTCTAATTTTGGTAACCTAATCTGGGTCGGCCAGCATTAAGCTTAATACTGGTGGGCACTATCATGATAATGCCCCTGGCGGGGTTAGACATAATTCCGGCCTACCCTAACCCTAAATCTAACCAATCACTATATGCATATGTTCTAGATTTAGGGTTAGGGTGGGCGGAATTATGTCTAACCTCATCGGGGCATTATCATGATAGTGCCCACCAGCATTAAGCTTAATGCTGGCCGACCCAGGTTAGGTTACCAAAATTAGACTTGTGTAACATTACACAACATTAGCGACATGTAACCAAAAATTATTTTCGCAAAAACAATGCACAGAGCCTTTGTGTAACATAAGTGCATATATTATTTGAATTCTAAAAATAGAAATTCTTGTGTAACCATAGTGTGATAGCAAAAATCCATGGTGCGAATTAGTAGGGCTTATAACTTTCAAATTAAGATCCCCAAATTTCACGATAATCCAATTTTATGATAATCCGTAACATTTATTATTTTATATAATGTGATTATATAGAGTTAGCTCATTGTAAGTATATCTTTATATAATCATCAAATAAGTGTATAACAAAATGTGTAATTATATAGAGAGATGACTGTATATAGTACTAATATTTTTACCTTTTTTTACTATTTCAATAGTTAGTTGTATTTAATAGTATTAATGTTTAGATAATGTTTAAACAATAATAGTATTATATTATTCTTTTTAAATATCATCATTATGTTATGTAAAGTTGTAATATCAAATAAATGATGCAAAAACCTATAATTTTTTTTAGTAATGTCTTCTATTACAATAAAAATTATAAATAACCAATAAAAGTAAATATATATATATAATATAGCAAATAACTTTATTCAGTATAATTAATGCTCATGCTATACTGTAATACTACTGAGTTCATATGACAAATGATTAATATACTCTAATTTACCCTATTCTTAAAGGGAATTGCTATTTGCACCATGGATTTTTGCTATTCACACCATGGATTATGCATTATGTTGATCCCTTCGATTATATCACGTTATGCAAATAACCAATAAAAATTGACAAATCCGCAATATAGATTTGTAGTACATACAGTATGAACGTGCTTTTCTTTATTAGACCAAACGATTTAATAGTTGAACATTTGAGCAATTGCGAAAAGTTAAATATTTTAGATAATAAATCACTAAATTAGATGTTAGTAATAATCTAGAATTGGTGCAAGGTTTTCTTTAGTATAGTAAGCATTAATTTTCTTTACCAATTCAAATAAAAGATTTTGTTGGAGTTTGGCGGAGTGCCTAATTTAGCCATTAAATATTGTTCTATTCCCCCCGAACAACTTAGCAAAAGAAACTTATTAATTCTTATGATGAATTACAGACTTTTAGCTGAAAGGATATTTTCTTCATGAACTAGATTTGTTGATTATAATAAATTAGAAAAAATATCCAAATACTACAACTCGAACGCTGACAATACCAAATAGTTCAACAAATACTAGCTAAAATACCCTTATCAGTTCTATACTTAACGGCAACTTCTTACGGCGAAATATGAGAATGCATTTTTTTTATCTCAAGATTTGACATATATATCTTTTTTTATTAATCACCTCATTATGATTTTAGTATGGCTCATGAAAGAGCACCACCAGCAGGAATAGAATTTGAAAAGATGAATGATCCAAATGCTCTTACCTCTTTTCAAAGATACTACCAATCGAAACTCGCAAATGTTTTATTTACTCTTGAACTTACACGAGCAGCACCAAATAGATGACTTAAAAGAAAATAATGAGAAATTAGAAGGCAAAGTGGAAAGTTTTTGAAAGAAGCGACAAGAGGAAATAACACGCCAAGGGAGGCACCAACAGGAAATATACCAACTCCACCACCAGCACCAAGGTCGGAACGAGAAAAAGAAGGTCGGAACAACTTTACAAAAGACTTTCGGGAACAAATGTTTATTGTAGTAGCCTTCATCCAGGTAAATAAAAAAATTTTTTCAAATTATTATTTATAATACGCGTATCACTGGAGTATTCGGTCAACAATGTTTGACAAAACTATATGTGTTATTATATGAAAAATAATTATTGGAAATTTTTTTTGAATTTAATGATCAGGATAGTGATCAAGATAATGGCTAGGATTAATTGTCACTTTTTATATATAATTTAATAGTAAGGAATGACTTGTATGTTTTTAGATGTCTAGAGCGAATAGCTTTACTTTTTTCAATTATTTTAATATAAATCGATTCTTAAACACCTTTATAACAAAGCTACGTTAAAAAATTTTATGATTTAGCATTAAATTTTTTTACCTGCAACGAAAATATTACTCTTTGAATAGTACACAATATGGTACAGAATGTTTGCAAAGAGTCACTTGAAATTTAGATATTTATGTTAAAAAATTTCAACTTAACTTTAATGTAAAAGTGTTTAAGAATAGATTTATATTAAAATCATTGAAAAAAGTAAAGCAATTCACTCTAAACATCTAAAAGCACGCAAGTCATTTCTTACTATTGAAATATATATAAAAATTATAAATAATTCGATCACTATCTTGATCATCAAATTCAACAAAAATCATTACTAGTTAATTTTCATATGGTATAATATATAGTTTTGATTTGCATATACCCCAGTGTATCACTATAATAAATTATTCTAAATTATATACTATTTAATATTAATAACCACATACATATAAATAAGGTAAAAATTTTTTTTCTTTATATTAGAAACAAAATGTTAAAGTATATAGAAAATAAAGTTAACTACTGTATTCAATTTTTTTTTTATTTTTTTACATACATGCCCCTGAATATTCAGTAAACTCGAGCCGCTTTCTTCAGGTGGTATCATAAAGACTGAGTTAACGTGTGGAGTTGGGGATCTTGGATAAAGCCACTCGTTTATATATCTACATTCTTCATGATAACAACCGATAATGGCGCTTTAACTCAACTATACTGTGCTACTAGTCCTGAAATTGAAGAAAAAAATTTCTGTAGAAAATATTTTGTACATTCTTCTCTTAAATAATCTATTCTATTTCAGAAAATTTTAATTTTAAGAGAACTTATATATATCACATTTTGGGTTTTAGCGTAACTGCATCGTGCAGCTATTTTAATTTTATTTTTATATTAATTGTAATTGAATACATATTTATCTGTTATTCATAGTTTGTTTTACATCTCTCTATTACTAGGACATGTTCTACTATTGTGTCCAATTCCTTGACATGAACCACATCTGCACCTTCCCTCTTTAGCCAACTCAAAATCAGACGGGTCTCGTTGAGTAGATGATTGTGCATTTCTTGCTCCAACTGGACGTCCTCTTGTATATTGAATTTGTGGGTCTTGTATTATTATAACAGGTTCTTGAAACAAGTTTGACATTTTATTTAATGTTACTGCTTTCCGGTAAGACGACCAGGAATTAAACTGTTGGCTATATTGTTGCTACTGCTGTTGCGAAGGATCTTCATTGGTATCAGTTGCTGTTTGCGGAAGCAATTGGTGCTTTTGAAGCCACCAATGTTCATGAAAATCATTAATTTGCAGGGGTTGATTGGTGTTAAGACGATCTTGAATTATATGAGAACAAGAAAGACCCATTGACAATGTGAATGTACCACTACAAGGTTGTAGTGAGTTTTCTGGAGTTGCATTGGATGCTTTTAAAAATTGCTCATGCACTTTTTTTAGTGCAAATATGGACACTTTAGTAACGACTTGTGAGTAGAATGGTTTATTTTGAGCATGTGGAATTTGAATCATCTCCTGAGAAATTCTGGTTTAGATTTCTCGATGTTGATTCTCCAATGCTAGAGTAATTTTTTCATAAACTACATGGAGATTACCAGTTGATACTTGAAAGTACTTCTTTAGCATTGCATGAGCTCCTTCTACCCGCGACATTGTTACATTACCCAAATGCAACCAACGACCAGTCCAAAAGCTTATAAAATGCTTTTTAAACGGTAACCACACATCCTGCAAATATTTAATAACTAATCTTTTTTCATTATATATTTCAGTCAATTCTTTCCATTTTTCATTAAAATATTCTTCTGTTTTAAAATTTAAAAGGGTGGTCCAGCTTTTTAAAAAGTCAGACAATTCTTCTACAGAAAAATGATTACGACAATTTGTTAACACATTTTTTTCAATATGCCATATACACAAAAATTTTGTGATTCAGGAAAGACAGCACATATAGCATTCATCAATGCTAACTCTCGGTCAGTAATAATAACTTGAGGTTTTGGAATAGCTTGGAAAATACAAGCAACACGAGTAAGTGCCCACTTATAATCTTCTTCTTGTTCTGATTTTATGAATGCGAAGCAGGAGGAAAATGTGGTATTAAAACTTGTCATGCCAACAATATGAAGAAGTGGTATTTTAAATTTATTAGTTTTATAAGTGCAGTCTATTAAAAGTATGAAATTATAAGTTTTGGTAAGTAAAATAGATGTGTTATGCGCAAAGAATAGATGAGTTAAATGACCATGTGGATCGCATTGTTGGTCATATTCGAAATTTTCCTCTTTGAGCTCATCGAAAAGAGCATTAAGTGGTGTGCGACCCTGAAGGTTGTCACATTTAATTTTATCACGAGCATTATAAATATCCTTTGATATAACTACAAAATTTGGATTTTCTTGACGAAGAGCTGAAAGCATCTCTCGAGGACGGATACCTGCTGCAGACATTTGCTGAACTCTTTGCAGCTCTTCGGTATTCAATTGATGACTTGACGGTGACCTGATATATTTTCTGATGCATTATAATTATAATCTGTATTATTTACTATCAAATGCCATAATCCATCTTTCTTTTTTCTACCATAGAGTTCAAATGGACAGTCTATTAATTGTGTACTTGTTGCTCTTTGACGAGTTTCATCAGTAAGATTTAAAGAGTTTCTATAGGTACCGCCTCTATCACAGCGTAAGTAGACAAACTTATTCTGTTCTGATCTTTTGATGCATACGGCATATCCCTGACTGGATGCAAATATTTTAACATGCTCAATAAGAGCTTCGTGGCTCGTGAACGAACCAGTTGGCAGTAGAAGTAAAGGCATAATTGTTATTAAATTATCAACAAGTCAATATGTTTTTTTTTACTGTTATAAATTTTTTTATAGAACTATTTAACAAATATATTTATGTTAAAGAAAAGGCACATTCGATTTGGAGAGTATTAATTTATAACTTTATTTAATTCGATGATTAGATATTAACTTTGATCAATTTGATCTAATAATCAAGGGATTTGGTATGATGAAATAAGAGTGATGAATTTAATTTTTTGATTTTTTTATATTGTAATCGAAATATTCGATTAGACAATATATCAAATGGATTTTGGGTTCTTAAGAGAATGATTTTAGGAACTTTATTAGAGATAAGTATTTGAGGCGTTGAAATCTGCCTCTACAAGATTCTTTTTATATACAAATTTTAGTTATTAACCTACTAACTTGCTATTTCTTTTTTATTTTTTTTTTATTTTTTTTTTCTTTATTTTTTTTTCTTTATTTTTTTTTCTTTATTTATTTATTTTTTTTTTCTTTATTTTTTTCTTTATTTTTTCGTTATTTTTTTTTTATTCTTTTTTCTTTATTTTCTAGATTCTACTAAGATGAAACTATTCTTCAGAATTTCCTATACTTCGCATTTATATTTGTTTAGATACTAATACTATCATTACAATTCTATGCATAACGATCGTATGCATGACGATATATGCATAACGATTTTATGTATAATGATTCTGGCAACCGGAGTGTAATACACCTAAGTAAAGTTAGTAGCCATGTTTGATAGTTCGTTGTAGTGTGCCATGGTCGTGTGTAGTGAATTGACCCGGGTGACCTGGGTGGTGCCTTTTTTTTAACTGATCCGTTTTACCTGGGTGGCATCGTCGGGTGACCCGGTCGTGTGTTAGTTGTAACGTTGGACTTAGGGTTGATGTTACGATCAACCCATAATTTTTTATCAAAAAAAAAAGTAATAAACTCAATATCATATTTGTATAAAATAAAAAAAAACTATTTCAGAATATTTTGAACTTTATTAAATCATTTTACTGCCGCCGCACAACACAAAAATTCCTATTTATCATTTAATAATAACCCATCCAATAGTTTAATTTATACCAAATCATATGATTTTGATCATGTAATTATGTACACACAGGCCGGTAGCAAATTCCAAATAATGCTTAAACTAATTTATGCGTAACTAATTAAAGCAAGGCCTTCCTTCCTATAGACGAGGAATGCAAATAAAATAATCTCTCACAGGTTGGTTATGATATCCGGCTTCCATGCTTGCATTACTTAATGTACCATTCTACATATGGTTAAATAATTAACTAAACTGAATATACAAATACAATAGCATGTTAATAAACAAGTTGTAAAGTGGCGAGGTGTGCATAATCGGGAAAGCTTATCTTAGATCTAATGCCATATGCGGAAGCAGATTTAAAGATGGGATTCAAATGTGCCTGTATTAAAAAATGAAAAGAATGAAAGGGACAATAGATTAGAACTACCACAGAATTAGTAAAATAGAACATCTTAATCACGTATAATAGTTGATTAATACTTGAACTATTCAGTTATGTATTACTTTATAAAAGTTTGTTTCACTAACACTTTGTTTTACAGACAATCAGTTTATAAACAAGTTTATTTTAAAGACAATTTAGAGACAACTAATTTCATAGATAGTTCATTTTAGACATTCCCCGTTTGCAAACAATCTTTAACGTTATTCAGAAGTTATTTGCTATTAAAGATTGTCAACTGTCGATTAAAATGAACTGTCCATAAAATGAAATATCTGTAAATTAATTGTCTTTAAAATAAACTTGTTCATGAACTGATTGTCTATAAAACAAGGTGTTTGTAAAATAAGCTTCTGTAAAGTACTATGTAACCCGAACTATTCATATAAACCTATATACTACCATAATTATAATACGCTAATATGAAGTATAATCCCAATCTAGCTTTAACTATCTGTAAATATATATGTACATGTATGTCATACGCTTGTCTTTTTTTAAATCCCACATGCCGGCAACTTCTTTTGTCCACTATACTACTATATGCGCACCGGAATCGTAATAAAGAAGCTTTTGTTTTTAGTATATGCCTTTTCTCTGGTTCACTCGTCGGTCGCATTAACAAGCCTAGACAATATTCAGATTCTTTTTTTGTTAGTAAAGTAATATGAACACGAAAACTAACAAATTCTTATATAAATGTGTAGGTCGAACTAATTTTCACGAAGTGCGCATTTTTCTCGTTGTACCGTTCTGTAATTACAAGCTAGAATTGCATGTATGCAGTTTAAATTAAAAAAACTGCCTATGGCTAATGAAATTTTTGCTATTTGTGGTATGGTTTGTTTGAAACGCGCCATAAGTGATAATCTAAAAAATTTTATAATTAGAGTATATGTGATATAATAGAAGGGATCGATATAATGCATAATCCATAGTGTGAATAGCAAAAATCCATGGTGCGAATAGCAATTCCCTTCTTAAAAAAGTCTGAAATGTCAGGGTAATATTGAGGGGAACTTCCATCATGATCTTTGATTATCTAGTCTACTATTTACTGTAGTTTGGTTATGGTACAAAAATTTGGAAATAAGATCAATGAGTAATGTACAAATCCAAAGCAAACAAAAAAAACTCATATTTTTACTATAGAAACTAATTTTATATTAATTAAAAATTATTATGAAATTTTGCAGATCAATAAAGAAAATTAATTTTGATCTACAAAATTCACAAAATTTTGCAAAACCTTAATATAAAAGTAAAAATTTATTGTTGTGAATCATAATTAAAATGAAATCTTGGTTTCTATTTTAATCATTTAACTATCAATCTGACTTCCGTCACATTTATTGTGACAGATTAAAATAAAATCGAAAATGTGTATAGTATAAAAAAAAATAAAAATTTTTGGGTGCAATTTTTAGGATTAGGGTTAAGTTAAAGGTTAGTTTTAGAGTAGAGTTTATATTAAACAAAGTATAAGTAGGTTTTTAAAAGGTTAAATAGAAACTCACATTTCATTTTAATCTGATTTCATTATCTAAAGGATAGTATTAGTTACAGAGCTGCCAATTTTTTGCAAGAGTGTGAAAATATAAACAAGGTAGAGCTTTGATCCGGGTTGCAAAATAGTGGCCTGGGCTAGTCAGATACTTATTCTGGTCATAATCTGGGTCAATGGGTTATCCAGACAATTATAAAGTTTTTTGCTTTTTTAATTACTAATTATACTTATTATTAGATCATAATAAAATCAGATTAAAATGACATATGGGTTTTATTTAACTCCCTAACCTTATTTTTTTTATACATATTTCATTTTAATCTAATCCAACACAATAATTACCAGAGAAATTTCTGGTTATACAGATCAAGATAAGTATCTTATTTTTTGTTAATCAATTTTTTAGTTTTTTTCAGTGTTTTAATATGGTCTTTTTTTTATAGTGTTGAATTCTCTGGAGTTTTGATATCTTTATTTCTTGGTGCTATTTTTCGCTGGTATTGTTATTGGAGTCATTGCTGGAGTCGCCGTTTGTCAGTGCTGTCATTTTGGTTGATTGTAGCATTAGCATTTTGGTTTCATCATTTTATTCTTGTTAGTGGATTGTTTTGTCATTGTTTCATAGAGTAGTATCTTTAGTATCGCTAATTCATAAAGCAGGTCTTTAGTGTTGTCGTTTCATAGGTGGTTATCTTTGGTGTTGTCATTTATTTCACAGATGTTATCTTTGGCACTGCCATTTCACAAGTGGTCGATTGGTATCACCATTGTCTACTATAGTCACTTGTACTAGTATTTATGTCTTGTTTATGGTTTGTATATTTCTTTGGTGATTGATAGTGAGTTTCAATTTCATGAATAGCACAGCTAACAGTGAATTTCTTTGACGTAGGCAGCATTGAGTTATAACATGTTCCTATCTGGTGGCTTTCTTTGTAATAAAGTGGTTTTTAGGCTAGAATTAGAGTTAAAGGTAAGTTGAAGCTAAAGTAATGTTAGCAGTTAGGGTAATAGTTGGGATAATAGTTAGAATAGGATTAGTAGAGTACGATATATAGTTTGTTGGCATGGCAAAATGTTTGTAATGACGTTTTAAATACTTTTGTGACACAACAAATAAATAAATAGATAAATTTATAGATCATAATAAATATAAATACAATAGGAATAAATAAATATATATTGATATAGACTAATTTAAAGATATATTGTGCTAAAACTGTTCAATTTATAATAATTGGCGATTAGTAAATATTGGCAAAATAATTATCAGTTAATTTGTTGTTAGGTTTTGTGGTAATAAAGAGAATTTTGAATATTGGACAATGTCCGAAAATGGCTGAAACCGTCAAAAATAGCTCAGACATTGAAAATTAACAATACTGCTACTACCTATAACAGTTTTATTAGTTAAATTGCGCAATATAGCATTTGTGTCTATTTTGAATTCTGACCCGTTTGATTCGGGTCAAAGCTCTAATATTGATAAATATAAAAAAATGATTTCGGACCTATGGGTCGATAGTGCAAGTGGCTATCACTCCGGGGTCACATTTGCAAGATTGCTAGTTCAAGTCCAATGTGAGCCGAAAACTATGCTAGGGCCACGAATAGTGGAAAAGGAAATTAGGTTATATGACATAGCTACATTAGTTGCATAGCACCAGAAAAGGGAAAATCTGACATAAAAGTCATTAAAATAGGTGATCCCGCTTAAGTACCAGGAAATAGAGGCTTGTCTTTCGTACTTTCCAAATAAGAAAGAAAGAAATTACAGAATCCGAGCTCAGGAGGACCTGTCTCTACTCGAAATGGAAGGATAACCAAAACTTTGAGAAGGCTTTATGGTAGCTTTGAGAAGTTTAGAATGGAAGTATAGAAAGCAGAGTAGGATCAGTTGGGCTCAAAGCAAAAATTTCTGGTTATATGAAAAATGTATAGAAAGTAGAGTAGCACCACTTGGAGGGGCCAGGACGAAAATTTCTAGACATTCAAAGTTGTACAGAGAGTAGAGTAGTAACATTTGGACCACGAGCCAAAAATTTCTAACTGCCAGAGACTGGATTAAAGGCTGCTTCGAGCAGGGTCGTTAGAAGATTAGCACTGAGTTGCCCAGTGGGAAAGATTCCTGTGGACCGGATATAAAGCGAAAAAACCAGGAAACCATAAGAAGCTGAAACTGAGAACACCGCTGGATGGGTATGGTAACAAGTGATGGAGTATCCAGGAAGTCCAAGTATGGAATATGGGAGGTACAGACAGCCTAGAAGTAGTAAAATAAAATAGAATAAAAATCATGTACTAAGGCTAATAATAGCCATAATTAATGACTAATAAATAGCATCATTAGACATCACCAGATAACTGCTATCTTGGGGTTTAATAAAAAAAATGATTTACCAGTATGCATGAAGTTTGTACTTTGTACATTCTATCTAACTTACATATTCATCAGATATCATTAGTGGCCAAACAAAGAATTAAGGGGTTTCAGGATTAAAAAAATAGTTACTGTATTTCAGAAATAAATAAGAGTTTAAAAAAATCTTATTTGTGTATCAAAAAATTTTGAAATCGAAAAATGAAATAGGAGTGTCCATTTGACGAAATAAGTAAATATCTTTTTATTACGCAGATCAACAAACTATTTAATAATAATAAAAGAATAATTAATAAAACTTTCACTCAAATTACTTACTGAACCTTCGCTCAAAAATTACTTACTGAACCTTGGCTCAAATTACTTGTTAACCTTTGCTCAAATTATTTTTTATATAACTTACTGAACCTTTGCTCAAATTACTTATTGAACTCTCGTTCAAATTAATTACTGAACCTTAGCTCAAATTACTTATTAAACCTCGCTTAAATTGTTTTTTTTATAAGTTATAACTTGCTGAGCCTTCGCTCAAATTACTTATGAACCTTTGCTCAATATTTATCAGTTATTAAACCTTCATTTACCGTATTTTCGCAAAATAACGCGCAGGGTGGAATTATGAATTTTGGCTTAATTCGGGCCATTATCCGAATACGATAAGTTATTTTTCTATAAAACTTACTAAACCTTTGCTCAAATTACTAAACTTTTACTCAAATTGCTTACTAAACCTTTGCTCAAATTACTAATTCAACCTTTGCTCAAATTATTTTATATATAACTTACTAAACCTTCGATTAAATTATTTTTTAAACTACTTAACCAAACCTTTGCTTAAATTATTTTTTATATAACTTATTAAACTTTCACTTAAATTATTTTTTATATAACTTATTAAACTTTTGCTTAGATTTTTTTTTTATATAGCTTAACAAATATTACTTAATTCGTGATTCTTTTGTAAACAATAGTACTGTCATAGTAAAAGTTGGGGGAATCTAATATAAGTTTTATAATAGAGCTGAATCCAGCTTCACCCACAAGGTAGGTCATCTTTTTTTCAAGATAACCTTGCTTGGAGCTCTAATAAAAGTTATAGAGCTGATGTTTGTGGTTCTAATAGTAGTAAGATCGGTAAAATTGGCCTGGTGGTTGTTGAGATACCCTAGCCTTTCTCTTTATAATCATATAAAATTTCTTTAAAAAATTTTAAAGAAACCTTATATGATTGTAAGAAGAAAAGCTAAGGTATCTCAACAACCACCAGATCAATTTTACTGATTTTACTACTATTAGAACCACAAAAATCAGCTCTATAACTTTTATTAGAGCTCCAAGAAAGGTTATCTTGAAAAAAAGATGACCTACCTTGTGGGTGAAGCTGGATTCAGCTCTATTATAAAACTTATATTAGATTCCCCCCAACTTTTACTATGATAGTACTATTGTTTACAAAAGAATCACGAATTAAGTTATTTTATATATTGATATGCCTTCAAAGAGAACTTTCAAGCAAACTATTATAATTAAGCAAAAGAACTTGACAAAACCCGTTAGATTTAATTGTTTTTTCATGTATAGTAAGATATCAATCCAGTTCTATGACTTGTATTAATTCCAATAGTTTGTCAATTTCTTTATCCAGAACTTTAGTGATAGCCTTATTCGTGCTAGTTGAGTATTCATTCAAGTGTCTTTAAAGATTGTTTATATTTATTTAATTCGATGTGAAATTTTAGACATGTTAAGCATAAAACGATATTAGAAGCAGTATCGATTAACAATAAAATAATTTATAATAATGAAGATTATATAAATAAGTGTATTCGAATTGAATTTTAATTAAGATTTGTACTGTACATCTCTTATTTGCTAATAAATACGTCTTCTTATTTTATCAAACAAGATTCACGAATTTTAATTCTGAAACCCCTTATTATAATGTTTCGAGTCATTTCTGACTTTATGTTGATTCTGAATTGGTATGTGCTATTCGTGAATCATGAAATGCATTTGTCATTTCAGAACCGTTATCCATTTACCAATTAATGATAAAAAAAAAAAGCGAAAATAAACGCGAATAAAAATGAATCACTATATGCTTGCCTAAATATTAAATGCTAACTTTCATACATTAAAAGAATACATTCGAATATTCATATAGAATCTGGTCGTCTTGTCCAACCCGAATCTAATAAAAAATAATTACTAAATTATTTTTTATTAAAAAAAAACAAATTTATTGCACGGGTCTTATGTAACAACCCGTGCTTTTTTCATTTACTTATTGGCACGGGATTGTTACGTCAGACACCGTGCAATAAGATAGTTATTGTATGGGTATACTGAATAACCAGTTACACACACGGGTTCATATTTAAATCCCGTGCCTTCGGCACGGAATATGAACCCGTGTGTAACTAGGTTATTCATTACATACCCATACAAAAACTATAATTTATCTTTCCACATGACCGTCATGCTCAGCCTGGTGGTAGCACAGATTATTTCGTAAAATCTTCGACATAACAAACTTGCATCCCCAAGTTATTCCTAACTTGTTTAGGCATGCGCAGTCAGAATTTTTTAGTATTTGGACATTCATTATTTCACGAGTCATGAAGCCATATCCTTGCACAATAAAGTGTATAAAAAAAAAAAGATGAAACAATAGATGCGGAACAATAATAGTATAGAATAATCCATTTGTATTCCGTACTGTGTAAAGTATGTAATAGAAAAATAAAATAAGTACTTACTGTACAAGTATGTATTCATATATATATGATATAATAATTATTATTATACTTACAAAAAACTGAAAGCTAGTATAAGTTTAAAGTGTAATTGATTTATATCGACCTATTAAATAAATATAATAAAACAAACGAAATATTAAAATCATGTTCTTATTTAAAATACATTAAATTTATGATGTAGACAAGTTTTACACCGGTGATGCTAGTATATAAATAATACGCAAATTAAATATTTATTATAGTTATTGGACGGCGCATATTTCAAACAAATCTGATTGGTGATTTAATATTTTATGATTTAAATAATAATATGTATATATTATAAAATTTTCGTTACAATTAAAAGTGGGACACGTATTAATTAATCACTTTTCATATTTTATATTTTCTTCATATATCCTTTCTTGTTATAAAACCATTGTCGGATCAAATACATTACAAACATATGCCTCCAACTAAAAAAATATTTGGACCATGAGTTGCATGTTTAGAAGCTGATCAAAATTCTCTGCTTCGTACTATTACTCCAAAGTGGCCTTTAAAAAGGTGTAGTTTATTTAGAAATTATCACAACTTATTTTTGGCAGTATTTTTCGCAATAGGTGCTATTGCTTAATAGTTGAACATAATAAAAATGCAAAATATAAACAAGAAAAAAAAAACAGTAAAAAAGTAAATGATCACTCTTATTTAAGTAAAAAGGCTCGCATATCTTTGAGTAATATCATAAAACCGATTGAGAATTAAAACCCAACAATTAGAAAATAAATATAAAAGTAAAATATTAATAAATTTGATAATTTTTTTAAATAATTTTATTTATTGTAAATAATTTAATAATTTAATATATATATATTTAGATAAATGTTTTTTGCTCATTCTTTAAAGATAAAAATAATAGGCAGAAACAAGAAATTACTTGAAAAAATTTTATCCAAAACCATTGAACCATTAGAGCTGTACAGCTATTTGGAATTTTTAGTAATTATTATAAATTTGTTACCTATCGATCGTTACGTATCTAAAAAATATTCATTAATAATAAAATTTATTATATGACCACATATAGTTTTGATTTTTACATAGTACATTGCGCACCCCAATGAAACATACGTTCAATGCATATAACCAAATCAAAAGAACGAAAAGCTCAGGTTTTAGAATGGTGAGATAAAATGACAAAATGGAAGAAGCTGAGAATAATCAAAGGTGGAAAATGGCTAAGGAAACTTGTAGAATCCTTAATTTAGATAAATTAGTTAGCTTCATAAAATGTATAAAAGCAATTGATGTAAGAAGATCTTTCGTGGCGCTAAGAACGGCCAAAGATCATAATAAAGAAACCCTTGATAAATATAACGTTTAGTGGTGTTAGTGTTTTAATGTTTAGTGAATAAACAGTAAGGTAGCATAAGGAAAGTAAACTCGCCAAATCATACGTCTCAAGTAGAAAGTGCAATTTACCGGTAAGTCGCCCGTTTCGCTGCAATAACTATGAAATATTTGAAAACTATTCCATCACTTACATAAAAATTATTGATTTTAAGACTCATTCTTGATAAACAATTAAAACAAATTCTTTTATTTGTAGCATAACCTAAATTAAACCAAATATTTAAGCTTAGTAGTAGTCAATAATTATTTTAATTATTAAATTTTTAAACATATGCGAAACCATCTTTTACGTCCTAACAAAAAAAATTCCTTGCTTGCACCAACCCTAACCTCACATCACACGCTAACTCTATCGTAAAGTTCTTGTTTTTATGGTTTGATAGTAACGTTACACCTGATCTTTATTTACGGCTACATGTAACCTATGTAGTGACGATGATTTTTTGTGATAAATTTTGTGGCGGGACAAGGTAGATTTTGTGATTTTTTGAAGCGATTTTATGCAATTTTGTAGCGGTATAAAGCAAAATTTGTGATTCGTTGTGGACCAATTTGAAGCGATTTTGTGAGTTAATTTGAATTTTGTGAAATTTTGCGATGATAGGTAAAATTTATTTATACTGTAAAAAATTCTATATAAAAAAATTTTAAAAAAAAAAAACCATTATATAAAATATATAAAAAAAAAGTTCTATATAATATTTCTCAATCTCGATTTAGATAATTGTTTGATTCTTTAGATAAATTTTGACGGTCATTCCGGTAAACCAAATATAATTGAGAAAGAATAGGTAAACAAGTTGTTAGATTATTCCAATATACACCAATTCATTTTCATTAATATTTATCAATTTCTAATCCGCAATAAATACCTATTCACTAGGAAATCAGGACCTGATAACGGTACGAAGAGAATAAATTTTACGCTTTCTACGATTGTAAAATTTGTAGGTAAATTATGTGAGGTAAAGCTATGGTATAACTAACGTTAACACTGTTGTACTGATTGCAGATCATGCACGGGATCTGAAGTGCTTAATTTTGATTGGTTTTGTCCACCGGACATTGTATTCACATTTGCTTGAAAAGAATGAGTCCTTGCTACGCTTCGGACAATGAGTGCTTTATTGTGAAATTATGTACATATATATATTTAAAAAAAGATTTGATCGAATTTTGTGAAATCTTGTGATTATCACCAGTGTTTAAAAAATTCGATATTCTCAGTGTTCTCAGAGAACATTACCCAATTTTTGGGAACATAAATCATTAAAATATGTTCTCTATTTGTGAACATTCAATAAATTCTTTTAATATTAAAAAATTTTTAATTTTTCTATATAATGAACATTAAAATTTTACTAAGAACATTAAAAGATTAAAATGTTCTTTTTGAGAACATAAAACCAAATTTGAATTTTAAACACTAATTATCACAAAATTTTGACTTTTGTGATATTTTGTGAATCATAAAATATTATCGTCTCTGAATTTATGGCTACAAAATAATATATTAATTCTATTTATTTTATTTTTGTTTTTAGGATTATTCATGGTTAGGGTTAGTGTTGATGCAAGCCTTAGTTTATACCAAAATTTAGCAAGGAATTCTTTTGTTAAACGAATAATATAACATCAACAAAGGTTTGAATATCGCATAAAATTTTTCTCTACAGTAATTACACAATAACTATAACTATATAGTAACTATATACATATTAACTACAGCAGTTGCGTAACTTATATCTAATAGAAAAAAAAGGAATAAATTTTTAGCGTTAGCGTATAAAATAGAATAATGTTTAACACATTTTATCCTATAGGATAGTAGGACATATGTACGTACGTAAAAAGAAAATATAATACTAAAAAAAGAATTTAAAAAACGGTTCAGGAGGAATTGTTTGATGAATACATAAAAATAATAAAAATAAGATGGATGCTTCTTTCTTTTATTTAATACAATTTTTTAAAGTCTGTCATTAATGTAGAAAACAAATAAATCCCGATAACACAAATTAAAAATGTGGCGATCTTGCTGGTAGTAATAAAAATCTTATTTAAAATAATAGACACAAATAAAAGAGAATTTAAAAAAAGTATAAACAAAAAATTTGGACACATGCATGATTTTTTATTAATAAAAATAAGTAATTTAGTTTGGTTACCATTATTTTTTGTTTATTAATTTTGCATTACACCTGATCTTACGTATTATTGAAATTTAGTACATTATTTTAATCGGAGAATAGTAAAGGGTTCATTGATATGCAAAAAATTTCCTATTTGAAAAAAATGCTCAATCTCTTGTAATCATCAAAATAACTATTTAAATGGATCAAAGAAATTATTCCTGCTTTTTTTTATTCAACTGAATTCAATAGTCTATTTCTTAGTTCAACGCATACTTTCGTATCCGTTAGTGGCAAACTTTAATTTTCGTGCAGATTCGCATTTTTCACTATTTATCTATCATGGAAACATTCTCAGCCAGAGTCACTAATTATGAAATGCATAATTGTATTGATTTTGATAAATTATAGAAATTAATTGTGGTGGCTCAGGTGTGATTTATAAACGCCTAAGGGATGTTACACAAATCCAAAATTTCAACAGCGAGGTAAATGGAAATTTTATTTATTGCACTGTATCTAAGGTTTTTTTTTTTAAAAAAAAAAAGCAGGTTAAACCATTTTTCACTATTTAAATTAGGTAATTAGTAGAATAATCCTGTGATCTTGACATAATGATTGGGAGAATATTATATGATTATATTCCAAATAGTTAAACCTGTACTTAAATATATCTACACTATAAATATCAGAAGTGATAATTTTTTTTACCATTCACAATTGTATCTTATCACTAATATGCAATTGATTATTTAAATTTCATATAAGGTCAAAATTTTGCGAATCGCTCAAGGTCACCCTAACATCATTACCTTCTATGGAGTTACAGAAGGTATGTACGTACGTACGATCATTGTGACTTGACAGTTCCTAAAATTCATTTGTGATGAATTAAATCTCTCAATGTGATTGACTAATGATCGAGATTGTGCATAAGCATAGTGCAAAATGCTGATATTAAATTTTAGCTATCAGCAAAACTCTACGATAAAAAAGATGGTCTCGGCCATTTTCTTTCATCATGATTATGAACTCACTTGACCTGCTAAACTATGATCCACTAGTTAAAAGTTGAGTACTGATGAATTAATTAAGAATATTCTTGATTACGTAAAAATCACGACGTGTGTTTTTATTATGCAAATGTCGGACATGATTGTATTAACCAAAATGCCCGTTGTGAGATTCTTGACATTAAATAACTATAAATTACACAATTACTGTATTTACATTAGAGATGGGCACGCGCGGATTTTTTTAGAGCCCGCGCGGGATTTTTAATATGATATAATTATCTGGCCGGCATTACAATATCATCTGGCCGGCATTAATATAACATCTGGCCGACATTACAATAACATCTGGCCGGCATTAATATAGTATCTGGCCTGCATTACGAAATTGGCATGCATAGAATTTACGCAATCATACTACGTATTGAAGAGTTCGACCGATCTATCTCTAATAGTTACCTGGGAGATAAGTTTCTAATTTACTCTCTTCAGCACAACATTAACTTACTTCCTTTATTTTCCCTAAGTAAAATCAAAGAGAATCTCTCTGACTTTATTACATTTGAAAGCCTATGCTTATTTAAATTTAGTATACTACACATTGGCACACTAATGTATGCTGACGTGGTAATAAAAGATTATTTTTACGATTACGTGCTATCTCAAGCTTTCGAATTTTGGTAACTGTCATTCTAATACACACTTTATAAGCGAGCACGTTATATAAGAACACCTTATATGTGAACACGTTAACGTGCTAACCCATTAGCGTGTTATTTAAAAAAGGGAAGGTCATACGTGTAAAACAGGTTTCCCTTTCGAAATTAACTAAAATTTAATGCATTATGCAAAAATGGAAATAATACTAAATAAAGAAAAAGGTGGCCTATATACAAATTTGGGGTAAAACTAATGGAAAAATTCGAATATCTAATGTCACAAACTTCGAATTTTTGATACAGATACGTGCATTTCTTTGTCGAATTTATTTATTAGTATTTCAATAAATAAATTATAAGAAATAACTAATTTGAACAATTAAATTGATTTTCAATAATTATTTCTGCATGGTTTTTTTATATAATTGTGATCCTATCCTGCGCGGGATAGGTATCACGCGCATGATCTGTGTGTGATGCGCAGGATTTTTGGAAAGAGAAAACTTAACCTAAACCAGGGGGTTTATGATTAATCTGTAGACCCCCCAGTTTACATATATATAACGATCTGCATAATTTTTTTGTTTTGATGCTTTATCGTCGCTTGGTTTTTAGGATTGTCACTCTTGGTGTTTTCGCTTTTGTTGCCGCATTTTTGTTGGTTTTGTCATTTCGCTCATTGTAGATGTCAACGCTTCCTAGTGAGTTGTTATTTTTCTTACGTTTTTTAGATTTTTTTTTGCTGCCAGGTTTTTCGTTTCTTTTAGTATATTTTTCATAGGCCATATGATTTTTCGTGCGTTCTCATCGTTTTTGGTATCGTCCTTTTTTGTATTATTTCGTTATGTTGGTTTCGCATAACCTTGTCACTTTTGTCATTTCGTCGCCAAAGTTGTTATAGTTTCGTTGTAGATGTCAACGCTTCCTAGTGAGTTGTTATTTTTCTTACCTTTTTTAGATTTTTTTTTTTGCTGCCAGGTTTTTCGTTTCTTTTAGTATATTTTTTTTATAGGTCCTGATGATTTTCGTGCATTCTCGTCGTTTTTGGTCGTCACTTTTTTGGTTATGTTGGCTTTGCATAACCTTGTCATCAGAGTCATTATAGTTTCTTTCCAGCGAAGACATTTTTTGGGTATATTTTTTAATTAGTTCTTGTAGTCCTTTGCACGTTACTCGCCGCTTTTTAATATTTGTGGGCTTTATTATTTTTTGATGTCGAATTTTTTTTTCACTTTTTCACCTTTTTTTCAATTTTTTTTTATTTTCGCTTGTATATTGTAAATAATAATAAATAAATAAAAATTAATAAAAATAAAAAAAACTGTCTTTAAAGTTTATTTTTTTAAAATCGATTGAAATTTTTATTGCGAAACTGGCTTCGCGGGCGATATGCATATAGTAAAAAACTTAGAATTTTTTACTCGATAGCTATTAGATCTGAACCAATCATATTTGAGGTCTAGTTTAATTTGCCTAAACCCCGGGGGTCCATGATAACTATCCTAAACCAGGGTCTAGGATAAGGACGCTCTTTTGGAAAACCCGCAATTTGCCCATCTCTAATTTACATCACATGCACATGTAAATATTTAAAAAATTGATCTATATGATTTGCCACACTGGGTATTTAGTCAGTATATTAAGCAGAACCTTACTGCATCACTGTGACAACCAATGTTACATCTCTTCAACATAAATAGTATAAGTTACATAACATAGAAATATACAAAAAAAAATATAATAAAGATTTCGCTTCGAATTTTTTTAAACGTGTTTTACATGTGTTTATGTTCTCAAAAACTGTTATAAATTTTGTGTTGCTTATCAATGAAAAAACTAAGCGTCAAAAAAGAGAGTGCTAAGAAATAAAATGATGCTGGGATTCTTACTTTCTTTGTAAAAAAATCACGTAATTCCTGTACTACACGCTGATGATAATCCTAATGTATTTATAAAGGACCAATGGCGTAAAAAAACTTAGTAAATGATAGATGAATATTTTAATCGAAAGTGTTCAGATTTGAATATAATAAGCTTTCAAGAAGAGTGCACTCTACAACAAGTCGACCAGAAAATAAGTCTTTACCCCTCAAAGCGATAGTTAAAGTTTTGGAAAGAAAAAAGCAAGAACGAGCACAACAATTATTAGATAGATATAGAAAGGCGAGTTCAAGAAACTTTTAGTTAAAAATTATATACAAGAAATTGGTGGCATGGCAGAAGTTTTCAAGATTTGTGTCATTCAAGCTTTTAAGGCGAGCCACGAATCTAGTGTTGGGTGCAGGCGAATTTCAAGTTTGTCTGACATTCAAGATTTAAATTCGACCTAACACTGGACCCATGGGGCACAGACGAATTTTAAGTTTGTCTAATGTTCAAGATTTAAAGTCGACCTTATAGGAAATCATAAAATTCAGAATATACAGTTAAAAATATTAAGATATTAAAAATATTATTATATTAATTTACAAATTTTCCACACTAGGGTTCTCAGCTGGATCATACCCTTGTAAAAAAATTGGAGGAAACATTATACACTTTGCAAAATGGCTAGATCTACAATTCACTTTCACGGAGATTCTACAATCAACAAAGGGAATCTCATATCTTCAGGTACAGCTAATATTTTGTGTACGAAGCGCAAGACTAACAATCAGGAAAACAAACCCAGTGAAGTTGCAACTCTTTTTTTTCACAAACTCTTTCTTTACAGCAAAAAGTAAGTTATGATATTGATAAAAGTCAATCATCCCTTACATCCCTCAAATGTTTCTGGAATCGAGATAATTGTATTTATGTTAGTGTTTAGAATGAAAGTATTTTTCTTAAATTTTGGATGTTGCACAGTCTGTTTCTGAGCACGATGAAGATCTGGAAACAAGTAATACAGGAACGGAGTACAAAGTACGTAGTGTATGGTTTACAGGCATTTGAAATAACCGTACCAGGGGTCTAGACAATTTTGCAGTAACGTGACGTAGCGCATGAGAATTAACTAATCGCAGAACGTAAATTTTGATCGTCCCGGATCAGTCTGACATCAAAACAAAACACATGTACAAGAAGAAAAAAAGAGAAAAGAGCGAAAATACTCGAAAACTAGTATTTAAATTAGCCTTAAAAACCACATAAAAATGCCCGGAGCATGATTTTACATATATATAGGGACCTTCTAAGGCTATATACACGAACCCCAACCCTAACCTTAACAATAAAGCCAAAAAGTTTATCCGAAGACGCCACACCACATGATGGTCACTTTACTGCAAAAGTGTCTAAACTCCTGGTGGGGCCATTTGAAATGCTGATTGGTTAATCTATCCTTGTAACTTCTAAATGTATTTCTATATTTGTACATACTCTATAGGGCTTTGATCTACTGTATCATATGCAAAAAAAAAACAGAAACTTATGCCAAAACTAGTTTAACCTGTAACTCGCTGAAAATCCACTTTCCATTCCTGGTTTTGCATGAAAACATCGCGCAGTTACTTATTTGGATACACCAGATCATGAGGTAAATTATTTCTAGTTTAGCTATAAATATTTACTATTTTCACCACATCTACTCCAGAAGGAGGCAATTGATGATCAAGACCAAGAAGGGATGAAAGATGCGACTAATGGTAAAAAGGCAAAAAAAGTGGCCAAAGTGGCGAAGGAAAACAAAGTAAATCTTCATTGGTAATTTTTAACCTTTTTTTTTACGAATAGCAAGATTTATGCTTTTCCTGTCTAGGTTAGACTAAGCAAGAAAAATTGAGAGGAAATTGATATAGCATTTAAGTCAATGGATAAGCAATGCATGTGGAAACTTTCAACTGGAAGATTTGTCATAAAAGAACTATATAAACTAGAGCAAGAACTGGAATTCGAGCAGTTAGTATTCATGCATAAGATTATGTTCATGTAGAAATAAGTTTATTAAATTGTGGTCTTATTCCTTTTTCTTAGTGCTATCCATTCGTTTATTATAGACATTGATGATGAATTAATTTCATCGCATTTCAATGACACAGAACTTGACGAAATTGATTGTGCCGCCGGCCCTCACGTACCTGATCTCCCAGATCAAATCACTGAATTTCTATATGAATTCGTTGGCAAGATAATAATTCATTTACATGTTAATAACAAAGATAGATGCATTGTAACAAAGTCACCAATTCCTTTTCCTATTATAGACAAGATTGAATGAAATTCGAGAGGCCATAAAGTCAAAGATGTTTGGTAATAATTATAATTAAGAAAACCATCACGATAAGGATTATATAATCTATGCACGTTATTTATTGTAAGTATTTTTGTTCTTTGTGAATAATTTATTAAGCTTTTTAGATGCATTAGCAGACCAACTAAATTTATTTATATTTCAGAGTTCAAAAAATTCAAGGTGGGACCATGAGAGACACGAAACAGGAAGCTTGGCTCAATTGTCACATGTAGAACGTAATCTTTGACCAAGCTTTCAGTGATATTAATGTAATATCCTTCATCAGATAATTTTAAAAAATTATATGTTGTTTACTTTGATGAATCTGATAATGTTTACATCAAGAGGCGAGAGTATAAGTTTGGCAACAGCTTCTTGAAAAAATATGAAAAGAAAGTCTGAGGAGAGGCGAAAAATGGGTCGCAGGAGCAATTGGATCGTGAGGTCTGTCACTAATAGTAACAAATATGAGTTTGGAGCAGGTGAAGCTGGAAGTGTTTGGATGGATGATCACAGAACCAAGTTCCTTAAGGAGGCAGATTTGAAGTTACCTAAAGTCCTTAAGAATATGCTAGTAAAGTTTATAAAAAAAGTAGATTGAAATAGAGAAAAGTGTGCAAAAATGCAAACAGTTGGAATCATCCATACAGGTATGTTCTTTATATATGAATTACGCCTCTGTGATAATTCAACTAATGCCTAAGCTTTAGAGTTAATGATAATGACGGTCAATTCACAAGGCTATATATGTAGAATTCGACGTAGTAAAGTGATGGAGGTGCCAGATAATCCGGAAAATTTTTCTTCTATTCTAAAAATCTTAGTATCTGTTTTGAACTTAATGGTTAGTTGAATTTGTTATTGCAATTTTTATCAATAAACAATATGCAATAAATGTCATAAATGTTAGACTGTGATTAAAGAAACATTAAAGGTGATATAAGCAAGTGAACAGACTATTGAATTGTTCAAAACAGCTGGGCGCCCAAAGAGACCTCGAGACATAAATCAGCGTGCGTTATCCGGTTGCATGTCAATACCGAAAAAGGCAAAGAATGAAAAAGCTTGTGCCAAAGTGAATGATGAACAACAAGATCCAGAATCACCTTGCTCTGGATCACTGAGTTCTGAGTCATTGATTTAATTATTTATCAGAACGTTTTAGTTTAATATCAATATCAAAAGAAAAATCATTATGTTATTTGCAATTGGTGCTATTCATAAAAAATGATAATAGTGCAACATTAATAAGTTAATATGATAATAAAGCTTCCATTATTTTAGCCTTTTTATGTGATGTACTGTACTGTATATGCGAAAGTAACTGGCATTCCGAAATGGAATATCTCGTGACTTGTGATCAATAACCTAAAGGCCCATAGATTGATTATCCTGACATGGGTTAAATTAATTGGTTTGATTATACTTAGAACCAAAGTAATAATAGGCTTCATTCTTATTATAAATGGCCAAGCGTAGGTTAGTAAGTTTCTCAGACCAAAATAAAATTAGTACATATATTTGTTTGTGGTTTATTATCCCATGAAGATTATAGCCCAAAATTAATTTCATTTTTTTTTGTAGACAAACAGGCCCCACGAATATTCACAACCCCAAATTATAATACAGTATATTGGTATGAAACTGTCCCGCATACTGGTAATTATCATTTCATAATAGTTATTAGATCTGGGTGTTGAAGTACAAGACTAAATATAGTGATTTCGTGTCAAATTATCATAATGCCAAATGCAATTAATTATAAGCACATACCCGATTTTGTATGACTTGTATTATCGCTCTATCTATATAAGATCAAGGGAACAATCAGGAAATGTTAACGGTGATTATATTAAATTCATATGTACGATCAGAAAACGATTACAGAAAGCAGGTAATAAAAATCACGACCTTATAGCAATGATCCTATAGTAAATTCTAGATAAGCCACTGTCTCTTGGAAAGAGGATACTCTATATCTGAAGTCGGACTGCTAGCTTTTTTATAATACATTCTCAATATGCAAATTTTATAAAAATTATTTTAGAAATGGCTGTACTACACAACATTTCAACGACGTATTGCGATAAATATTTATGGTTTATTTTTATGTACATATACAAATAAGCTTTATTTTTATTCCAAATATATATATATATCGTTATGATGCAATCCAGTCCCATAGCCCTAATTCCTATGTATTAATCTTGAAACAGACCTTGCATAATTGTTGTGAATATGGCATGGTTTCATAGCCACCTATCATTGATATAAAACCCTTTTAGAGGAATTTTTACTGATATTTCACTTTCTTACTCTAGATTGTTTTTGTATTGATAAAATGATTGTCAGAACTATTTGTGCGGGTATGCTTAGTCAAGCAAAAAATTTTAATTCTACTATTGAAGTAATAGGGCCTCTAACTATGTGTGTTGTGAGGTTTAACATACTCATAATTACCATTTGGTAGCTCAGTACTTTGGTGAAGGTAGTTGTTTGTTCCGCAAAAATACACAATTCAGTTGCTTTTAATAATATAGTTTTCTTAGGTGTAGTTATAGCTTTTCAAGGCAGGTTTAGGATCCAACTATTACCTCTCTGCAATTTGTTTTTCATTCTACTATATAAAAACACTATTCTAGAGAGTATGATCGTCAGTTATAATTGTCTTTGTAGCGAGAAGAGGAAGACCCGATGAGCTTCCCAATAGCATATTTTGCGCATGAATTTGATTTTACTACAAAAGCATATGTGATTAGTGATTTGAACCGGTTGGGTTATAATTGGTTAACTGACCTGAACTGAATCAATTTCGGGTAACTGGTTGAGTAAATGCTTAATCAGTTGACAAAATGTAAATGACAACATAAAAGAGCAAAGGTCCTGAAAAGTTCTGAAAAAAAATAAATGAACATAGTAGACAAGAGTAAAAGTCCGAGAATTTCCAAAATTAAACGTAAAGTAATCTTATTCGGTTGAATTGATTGATACCAAAAATTTTGGTTTAGTTAACCAATTAAAGAAAATTTTCTCAGTTCAAATCACTATATGTGATAGCATATTTGCACATGATTCTTGTATGATTCTCCGGAAGTTAGTTTCTGCTAGCTTATTTTACTGACCCCATATCCCAGACCAAATGTTTCATCTACAGCACTTTTTGTTGATAAAATCTTTCCTCAACCAGTGTTGGCTTGATCAGACCAATTTGACCATTGGACCAGACCAATTTGACCAATTTGACCGGTCTGGTCAAAGGACCTGTACTGGTCAAATTGGTCAAATAGCATATTTAATATAATTTATTATATAATATATATATAATATTTATATAATAGACTTGACCAATTTGACCAGTTTGACCAATTGACCAATTTGACCAGACCAATTTGACCAGCAAATTTTTGGTTAACCACTATATCACCCAACACTGTTCCTCAACATACCATATTTTCGACATCCCCTTTCCTAGAAATCTCATACAGTCAGACCCTCCTAAATGCTACCCCTCCTAAATGCTCCCCCTAAATGCTACCCCTCTTTAAATGCACGATAGAAGCGTGGGCCCACTATGGGACTTATAAGTAAATGCACGTTCTTTATTCTGCACATGCATGCTATTTTTTTGGCCCATTATATATAAAGTCCCTCCATAAATGCACTCACGTAATCGATAACCAATTAAAATTATCAATTTTAGATGTAAAAAAAGTATGATTATTATATATGTAGCAATATTAATTGTATCATTGTAATTGTTAATAAATTATACTAATAGTATTACATATCATTGCCTGCCATAATAACATCTGTACTAAATGTTGGAATTGCAAGAATCATTTCTAATAAAATTTTGTAGAACGCTTGATCTCAAGCGTTTGTATAGAAATTAGGCAATTTCAGGTGACTTTAAATATAAAAAATCAATATATCCAAATTGTCTATTGTAAAATAATATTAAAACTTGTGTATGTATGTGCATATATATAATAAGCGGTTATATGCACACGTAATCATAAGTTTTACCATGATATTATTGGCTATTTCCTAATTGCAACCCCCCTTAAATGCACGCCTCAGTGCCAGTCCCAACAACGTGCACTTAGGGAGGTCTGACTGTATTTTGACAATACATTTATCTAACATGACATATTTCTAATTTGACTTTTCTCTAATACTAAGTTTTATTGAATGCACTTTTTTCGACAAGAACGATAAACCCAGTAATCATCACATCACTTGAAATCATACAAATACGTTATCTATTTACTAGCACTATTAACTCAGCCTAAATTATACTATCATCTAATACTAATCTAACCCTAACCCTAACTCTAATTTAGGCCGAGTGCTTAATCATGTGATATGATGAACATGAATATATCACTTTACCTATTTAATCGAAATTCTAATTGGAAAAAGATCTTGTCAGAAAAGATATCGGAAACATATTATGTCAGAAAAATGTTCTTTTTGAAATATGTCATATCAGTAAAATGTCTTTTCGAAAATATGTCCTGTCAAGAAAAGGGAGGTTGAAAACATAGTATGCTGAGAAAAGATTCTGTCAACAAAAAATGCTGTAGGTGAAACATTCTATCAGGAATATGGGGTTGGTAAAATAAGCTGGCGGGGAACTAACTTTCAGGGAATCAAGCAACAACCTCACATATTGGGACTAATTTCACATAATTAATAGAGTATAATCTGCGCATAAAATGACTGACATTAATTATGAAATGGAACTTATTTTGCAAGCAGAATCAGATGTATTATCAGAAAATGATATTGACCCTTTTCAAGCAATTTTGGATGAATTCTAAAGATAATATAATATCAGAACATTTCCAGTCAATAAGGCGAAACCAACTGGATTCTGTGTTTTACATTACCTCCTTCCCTTCCAGAAAAGGGGGGTGGTTCACATAATAAAATTTTAAAAAAATTATTTTTCAAAAAATTTTTTTCCAAATTGTTCCGTGACTGTATAAAACTTAATGAAATTTTTCATAGCTCTAGAACTTGAGAACACAGAATCTAGTTGGTTTCACCTAAACACAAAACACAAACATGGTACTGTAGTCAGGATTTTCAGGAAGTATAGTAATTTATCTGGTAAGTTCAGTAACTTACGATAAAAATTTATAAATTACAGTAATTTTACAACTCTGGTGATCACATATTTCGCATATTTTTACTTAATTCACATAATTTGCAGTATAATTATTAAAAAATTTATCGTATAATTTGCATAATTTGAATTGTAAAGCAGGCAGAATTTGGGGTCTGTTGTAGCAGAAAATAAGGATTCCTAGTCTAGACACTTTTGTAGTAACATGACCATCATGTGGTATGACGTATTCAGATTAATTTTTGGCTCTATTGTTAAGGCAAGGGTTGGGTTCGTGGATATAGCCTTAAAGGATCACTATCCATATGTAAAATCATGTTCTAGACATTTTTATGTGGTTTTTTAAAGCCAATTTAAATACTAGTTTTTGAGTATTTTCGCTCTTTTCTCTTTTTTCTTCTTGTACATGTGTTTGTTTTAGTATCAGACTGATTCGGAACAATCAAAATTTATGTTCTCTAATTGATTAATTTTTATGTGCCACGTCACATTACTGCAAAAGTGTCTAGACCCCTGGTTACATAGGGTCTGTATTGGCTGGGTCAGGTCGGGTTTTCACAGGCCTGATTATTTTGTAAGCCCAGGTTTATTACTTTTGGGCCAACCCAGTATTGGCCCAAATTAATCACAGCCCTAAAAATCTAGACCCAAACTTGGGTCGAGTTCAGGTCAAATCGGGCTTAACCCGGCCCAATATGGACTCTAGGTCCTTATCAGTCTCGGTTTGGAACCAGTCTAGTTAATCGGTCCATCTAATCTATTCTGATCCAATAACTGCCGATCTTTTAATTGATGATCCGTGAGTCAACTAAAGAATTTTCTATATTAGGATGTGACGGAGATCACATATGAACAAGGCACAAATAGAAATTTTCAGGTTATAGTGAAGTCATAAAAATTTCTAAGCAAATATAGTATTAAAGTAGTACAAAAGCTAGAATGATACCAAGAGTTTCGATTATTAAATTATTAAATATTGATTTTTTTTTTGGCGAACTTTACCTTGCGTGATCACGGCATTTACTATGCTAAACCTTATTATTAGAATATAAGACAAATTATAGCATTTAATAATAGAGGTTATTTTATTTATTTATTTTTTTTATTTTTTTTTAATTTCGCTTGTTTCAAAACCTTAAACTAATAAACAGACTGCGTTACAATAATCCCACTAGATCTAACCTTAATTTGCTAATTTTAACTTCAACTTAATAACAGAACGACCCTTATATTTATATGATTCAAATAACCAACTATATTACCCAATTGTATTTAAAAGATAACAATTTACAGAATCTTCTGCAGGAAATTTCTAAATGAAACAACGAATAGGAAGAAGGAGGGCTTGTATCGTATATTGGATGTATTGGTTTGATAGGATTAATAGTATGTGGTGGAAATGAACAAGAATTTAACCAGGAATTTAGTAAAATTGGGTATGAGAATCCTTCTTTCTTGAACTGTTTTTAAATGTCAAGAAATGATTATTATTTTGTAATGAAAGGTTCGTTATGACAAAACTCTATACAAGTAACACAATTAGAATAAAAAGATTATTGAATTATTACATTGTATAGCTTTGGATCCTGAGTCAATTCATTCGCAGGAACTCGTTCACAGAGATTCATAGTGGAAATATTTTACAAAAAGAATTTTTGAGTAACGTATAAATTGCTGATCTTGGACTTTGCTAAAAGTGGTATTTTACCATATAGCACCTGAGAGTTAACCGTATACTCGGCAACTGAGATTTCAACCAGACAAAGAGCATGTGTAATCGTTATAATGAAAAGGTAAACATTCTCTAATTTTTAAAACGTTAGAACAATTTCTAATAAAGAAACAGCTAACATTATCGATTTTTATTTTAATGATCAAACCAATCCTACGTCAGTACTGTTATTAAAATGGAATTGGAGTGAAAAGAATGAACATAAGGCATTCATTTATTCTCAAAAATCTGCAAAGATGGGTCTTGCTAGTGGAATATCATGAGTTGCAGAATGTTATTGAAATGGAATTAGAATAAGAAGGGATTTACATAAAGCAAAAATACTGGTATCAAAGGTAAGTTTTATTTAAACTTAAATTAAGTATGTGTATTGTGATGCATCACAATCAAATTATATGAATATGATTAGCAGGAACGAATTTATTTGAAGGGCATTATATAATATTAAGAAGCAATCGGTTTAAAATCTCTTATTCTTCACCCCGGCTGAAATTATTCTTCAAGAACCGCAAAAATATCTCAAAAAAAATGCATTTAGTTCTTGGTTTGTGGGCTTTATTAATTCCACCGATTGATTAATGTTCTTATAAAACAAATGAATATTGCGAATGAGATAATTTGGAAGGCGTGATGTAGTAGTAAGCAAGTATTTATATTCTCAGTTTGAACTTGACTAACTGACTTTAATTCCGATTGGCACAGATCAAAAAAAAGTAGGTCAAAAAAATATCAGAAATATCAGGTTCGATTTCTGTTAATTTTTGGCACCTATCGTGACAACAACAGAGATATATTAGGTGCTGATAGAATATAATTGTATATATGGATAGATGTATTTTTTTAAAAAAAATACTTCTATCTATATATACAATTGTATTCTATTAGAAGGTTTTAAAGAATCTATTTTGCAAAATAGATAGATTTATTTTTTAAAATAAACTATTTACAAATATTTTATTTTCAAATTAAGTTCCAAATGCATTTTATTTATGATTCAAACTATACATAACAATCATTATATACATGAGTTATAAATTGTGTTCATGAAAGAGAATTTCCAAATACTTCTATTTGTTTCTTATTAATTATTCATAACCACAGATTCTATTTTTTAAGTTTCTATATATTTCTAAAACCCATTAACTTTGAAATACGTTATTTTCTGATTTTACCAATTGACAGCTGGAGGCTATTTCACTAGAGTTTGAAATTAAGTCATTGTTAAAAAACCATGCAAATCTCCATAAAAAACAATCAGACTCAAAATTTCAAATATCAATACTATATCTGATATAAGCGCAAAATCACATCACCTGCGTGCATTATTTTGGGTAACATATCGTAGAAAAGTTTCTTTTTTCCTGGTTTGCCTGGTTTGCCTAAATTATAACAATAACCAATTTGATATATTCCGTTAGGATTATACATGTCTGCTGATTTTTGATAATATGTGAATGACTTGTTTCAACTCCTATTCCATATTCGTAACAACAATTTATTCCTTCAGCATACCTCATATTAGAAGATTTTTTGAACTGAGCGAATGCTTTATATTCGTTCTTTCCAATGCTAATTCCGTAAAGATAAAAATATCCTAATTCATATGTTTCATCAACACATGGACTTTGTCTTCGATGACTCCATTGGCAATGTAGTCAGAGGATCTGCCGGCGAATCTGATATGTTACCCCCACTTTTTCTGTTTTTCCTGCTAGTTTTATCGCATAAATTAGTCTTGATATCTTCTGACTTTGGTCCAGAACCCTTAAAATTGCCTCACCACTATTTTCATCACACTTATCCAGAGGATGTTCGCCAGGAACATTTATAATGTGTAGTTATAAGCTAGTAAATTAACGGTTGTAACTGATTAGGATAAATGCTTAAATAAAAAAGAAAGTATGATTAAAATTTACTGATTATTTAACAAATATATAATTGATTAAAGGGTAATTTACAAAAAACATCAATTTTAATAAATGTTATGCATATACCGAAAATTAATTGAGTGAAGTCTATTCATTTAATTTATGCCGCATAAGTAAAATTAAAAAAATATAATTGCTTACTCCCTGTTAATTCAATGAGTATATAACTAATTATAGAATGCAAATACGCATAAAGTGTAATAGCTTTATATTTACTTTTCAATGATTTTAACGAAAGTTTTGATGCCCATTCGTATTTAAATAATTTGTTCACATCATTGAATGATTTTTTATATTTTTCTATTAGATAATAGGCTTCTGCTCGGTATCTTAGTGCAATCATTCAATATCAATCAATTTTGTTAAATCAATAATTGCATCTTAAACTTTCCTCAAAATTTAAGAGCAGCAGTATCTTGTTTGATTTTCAACAAATTTTCTAAATCTTTAAGTGTATATACCTTTGTCGTATTAATGCACATATGAAGTGCTTTGATCCATTTTGTTTTTAATAATTCATCACCAAAAGTTGCACCTGTTTTTATCAGAACCAGTTGGAGAGAACTGCAAGAAATCCTCTTATGAAAAACCTTGACTCGTCATCAAATAGAGCAGGAAAAAAAATTGCAGCAGTTGCAATTGCTTAAAAGCTATGCTGGTTGTTCTGAATGTGGAAGTAAAGAAGTGGACGCTTGACATTTTAAATTACAAATCAAACAAAAATACAGTTATAACTATTCAGAATTACCTTCAAATTTAAATTTTCTACTGCCGAAATTTACTTCTATAGATCCACCTTGTGACCTCAATCCAATACAGGGAAATAAGGTGCCTTTTAAATTTCGGAATGCAATACCTTGAAATTTATTTTGTAAAACATTAAAGTATGTACCACAATATGCATAATATAAAACGGAAACACTATTAAGCTTTACCTACCTAGGCTTATACCATGTTTAGTATAGAATATAGTGTTATTTTTAAACTTTAAACAACACCCAATGGTATCGCTAGTAGAAAACAATGACCCATAATGATTGTTGTCTCGCATTATAGTTACAGTGTAACTATCTTGTAGGTAAAAAGTAGCTCACATGATTGGCACAGCAGATAAAATAATGCCCATGGGTTTTTCTGAAATAGCAATGTACTTCGTATAATATAGCAGGTTCATAATAATAGCTGTGGCTTGTTCTTTTTGTTCGGTAGATCTAGCAGTAAAGGTTTGTTGTATAAAACAGAAGGGCATCAAAAATCACCTAAATCAAACCTTGAGTAAAATTGCTATAAAATAGGCTTGTTTTGGGAAAATGAGTTGCTAAAATGGGCTATTAGGATGAAATGGTAAGCATTTTACAGGGATTAGAGTATGCAAACTTTACTCAAAGATTAATTCGATAGAGAAACGTCTCGTGCTTAATTTGTAAAGTTTCATGAAATTAAGGTTGTCATATGAGAAACCGCTTTATTATATATGAAAATCTGCACATTTACAAATTAGGATTTTCATTAATAAAATTGCGTTATAGTTACTTAGTAAATATTGATCATTTTCTTTAGGTGACTCACGGATTATCAATTAAAAGATCAATTGGATCACAGTTCAGGACTGAATAGGACCGTTAGAGTTAAACTGATCATTAAAATTGTAATTGTTCATACCTGGGCGTATTTAATAGTATAATCTAGGCGATAGTAAAATTACGGGGGACAACTCTAATGTTACACAAGTTTAATAGGTATGGAACAACTGTCACTTTATATAAAAATTATATAAATTCATATGTATCATGTTTGATCGGTCAAAGTCTTGATTATTAATTTTTAAGAATAATCTGTCTACTGGGATTTCTTTTTTTTCGAAACTTGAAATAGACGAAGATAAGTAATTAACTATAAAGAAATTTTATAGCTGTTCTTTTATTGTTAAAAAAACTGAATCATATATTTATGCTCAATTATTGTAAGATAAAAAAGAAACGAAGGTAAGAGATCATATACACGACTTAAAGCTTATAAGTTTTTTTTCATTATAATAATATTCTTTAATAATATTATTTCATTTCATACACCCAGGTCTAGATCTCTACTTCTCGGCTCCATTACACACTCCTGGTAACCTACAGAAGATTGACAATCATAAGTATTTTTTTTTTTACTCTTTTTTGCTTTTTTATTTTGTATTAAAAACATTTTTAATCTTTGTAGTTGTCAAAGAGTTTCTCTAGTGTTCCCCAGTTCTTGTAGTAACTTGACGGTGATTCAATGTGTGAGTTCGTCAGCACTCTTGTGGCAACTCTTGCAATGTTTTGATGACATTCTTGTGGCGATTCAACAGTGTTCTTTGCAGTGTTTTGACATGGTGATTTGATGGCCAGGCTAAGTATGACAGTAATGAAAAGATCTGGAAAAAGTATATTTCTTTTTTTTTTAAAAAAAAAAGTAATAGCTAGATTTGGGTTAGTTGCCGAATTCATGTATTGCTGTTTGAGAATAGGTGTAAACATTTACCTGTTGTTGGGTTATATTTGTTTTTGTACGACTTTTTTTCACTGCTTATATGAATTATATGAAAATTTAACTAGCATTTTTTAATTTTTATTTTGTCTTTTTTTCATAGTGTTGTCCCAGTTTCGTCGTTGATGTTGCTGTTGGTGTTGTTGTTAATGTCATCAATGGATTAAGATTAGAGAATAGAGAGTGTTTATCGACAAAATTAAATTAGTATTAGGGTTAGTGCAGATTATTAAATTTTTAAAGATGTGCTCAAAAAAATAAAAAAAAATTCTTTAACGAACATCAGTATGGTCACAGATTTTTAGTATATGCATTAATTTTGCTTTTTTATTTTAAATTATAAAAGCATTTTTAAAAATTTTTTTCTAATATAAATTACAATAAAATTTGGTTCATAGTTTATACAATCAACACATTTATAAAACTATGAATTATTTTGTATACATATATGTTCAATTAATTCTGCTTGCTATATTTATATAAAAAACTAATATATCATATCAGCAGATTAGTATAATTGGGCCTTTTTTCAATAAACTGTTATACAAAAATTTGCTCCTAAGTGACATTGAAAAACTAACAAATGAAGCACTTGTTACAACTAACAAAAGGGCTTCTTTGACATCTAGACAAGTTAAAAAACCAAAAAAATTCAATAAAAGAGCTATGTTAAGCTGTAGAAAGAAGTACTTTTACCGTTTGTTGAAATACTCGGGTTAACTATCAAGGGTAAATTCAGATGCTAATTTTCAAAAAAATGGCCTTTTTAATCTACTTTTGGCTTATAATTAAATACATGAATTTCATAATGTTCTACATACTTAATTATAAATGCAAAGCTGGTTAAAAAGGCCTTTTTTGTAAAAATTCACTCTATAATAAATTTTTATGCAAAATTTTTTTGATAATCCTCGATTATGATTGGTCGATTTACCCAATTATGCCGATCTGCTGATATGTTAAAAATTTTGATTTTTTTTTTAAAAAATAGCTAATAATCACCTTAGGTGATTATTACCTGTAATAAACAAAACAAACAACTTTTATTAAATAAAAATTAAAATCTCTTTATATTAGAGTAAGGGTAAAGATTAGAGATTAGTTAGGGCTTTGTATATAGTAAAATTTAGCAAGGAATTTTTTTTTTGTATAAAAAAAAGTAGTTTCATAGACAAAATTTTAGGTTAGAAGCAATTTTAGCAATTTTTTAAAAAATTTTTTGTTTTTGTTACACAAAATTGATTTACATGTTACACCTGATCCTGAATTTTAATTGGCAAATTAAGGGTAGGGTGTACAAATTTCCAATTTCATATAAAATCGATTGTAGATCAACTTTGTGTAACCAATTTATATGATATCTTATGATTTACATGTAAATCATACAGTGATCGGAAGTAAATCACCGGAAATTTTATAGGTAACACATAAGAGGCCAAATTTTACGTACGATTTTTATTTTATTATATTTTATATAATTACAAAATAATTATATAAAATAAAATAAAATATTTATATTTACATTCCTAAAAAAAAAAAACCCTGGGTTATTTAATATTTACAGTACCATCCTCGGGCTTTATATATTGTCTTTACTCGATTTGGCATACTACAGATAAGTGAACGAATATATTCAATTGATAAGTTATACCATTCCTCTTCTATAATTTTAACTAATTCTTCTAACTTTGTAGGCATGGGTTTTCTGTTACGAACTGCAGAATCAAGACGTTCCCAAAGATTTTCAATCGGGTTAAGATCAGGGCTATACGGTGCCCAATTTAATATATTAAAATTATGCGAATTCATCCACCATTCTGAATATGTAGATGTATGAATAGAAGCCAAATCTTGTTGAAAAATTAAATTTATTTCACCATGATGTTTTTCCATTAAAGAATTTGCCCAAGGAATAAAATATTTTGCAAGAATATCAACATAACTATCCGAATTCATATTACCCTTAATTCTTACTAACGGTCCAACGCCCCACCAACAAAAACAGCCCCAAAACATTACAGAACCACCACCAAACTTCATAGTCGTATTTATACAATCTTTATGATATTTTTCATTAACTCGACGCCAAGTTCTTTCACGACCATCTGCTTTGTGAAGACAAAACCTTGACTCGTCCGTAAAAACAACCATTTGCCATTCATTTACCCATTTTAAATGTTCACGGCACCATTTTTTTCGCTCCAGTGCTTTTCTTTTGTCTAAAAGAGGTTTTCGACAGGCGACACAGTTTCTCCAACCTAAATTGTGGAGGTACTTTCGAATAGTTTTGGTGGTAAGCGTCGTATCATGTTGGACGTTGAATTCGTTAGTGATGACAGCCAAGGGTTCCTTCCGATTTTTTTTTGTAATACGAACTAAAGAGCGTTTGTCACGCGCAGAGAGAGCTTCGGGGCGACCAGGGCGTTTGTTCGGATGCTCTGAGCCTGTCTCTTCATATCGCTTAACAGTGTCATACACCGTTGATTTCGGGAGATCAAAAACTTTTGCAATGTCAAGTGGTTTAACACCACACAGGTAAGCGCCGGCAATACGGCTTCGTTGTTCTAGGCTTAATTCTTGGCGGGAGGGTTTTTTTATCATCAAAAACAATTAAAATTGTGTGTTAAAAAAAAAACACAAGTGAAAAAAGACGTATGTACGTTAAAAAAAAGATTATCATACGTATATGAAATTCCCGGTAGATCTGGAAATTTCCGGTGATTTACTTCCGATCACTGTATGATCTAACCAATCAATTCTTTGTACAACCTACAAAATCATATAGCGTCCTACAAAAATTTAATTATATATAAAGTTGATTTTTTTAAAAGTAATGGATATTGCTCAACTTCATTATTATAAACAAACTATTTAAAACTACCTACTATATAAATTTTATACAAATTGGTCAAGACCTTAAAAAAATTTATCAGAAGCATTTTTTTATTTACTATATAAAATTTTAAAATACCACGTAGATCATATGAAAAATGATCTACGTTCACCCTACCCTTAACTATAGGTGATTTTCACCTGTGGTGCAAATTAGTGATTTCCTTTTTTTTATATCAAATTAATTATTATATATGTCACCTTTAATATTGTGCACATATTGTAGTTTGTTAAGTATTAAGAGTGTAAGGAGGCACAGATTAAAGCCACTTGTGGTTGAGAGGCCGACAGTAGTTACTACAATATTTAGAGTCGTCCCGAAAGTAAATTTATATATAGAATTAGTAATAAGATTGCATTTAACAATTTTAATTATTTTTAAAGAAGTAAATTTTGTCCCTGCGAATACAAATATGTATGCAACCTCTATATAAACCTACCAACTAGCATTAATAGAGTATAGCAATAACATATGTCGAATCAGTATTTGGTCATTATTGCTAAAAGACTCGTTAGTATAGTATCGTGAATTGTTTTATTATAACCTAAAGCATGACGAAAGTCATGCTAAGGTTATTATCGCGAGGATCTTCACATGTGACAAGCCATTATGGAATTACTATTTATGGTTAGTTGGGAATTAGATGGAAATAGATGGAATATAAAAGGTTGGAAAAGGATTTTTGGAACGATAAGTGCTTTTTTCGTCGCTGCCTGACTTTGGTCTGGCTCTTTCGTAGGTGCCTCATTTAACTTGAATAGATTTAACACAAAATATGGTCTAAGTTTTACATGCATTCGAAAGGACAGAAAAAAAAAAAAATTTATGAAAACTTTCTAATACAATCTTGGACTTCTTGTTAACAAAGAAGACTTAATATAATCATTAAAATTGCTTAATCGCCAAATGCCAAAAGCATTCAGCAATTGTCAAGATACAGATCTTTATACATAAGTAATGAATTGGCAAATATGGCGGGGTTTCGAGAACGAACTTCAAAAAATTACAAAAAATGCTGCAATGATATTGTGGTAAAATATCCGAATAGGATTTTGATTCTGAAAAAAAAAAAAAAAAGAGAAAAGAGGAGAAATGCATTAGTCGTTTATTAGTCGGGATGATTTACAAATGGAAGAGGTAAAATTTGGAATCGTTCGAATCGTTTAATTCGATAGAAGAGAAAAAAAAAAATTTTTGATAAGCATGATGGGTAACACTGTGAGAAGAGTGACAGAAACAAGAACGACCCCAAATGATCAAATTCGGGGCTGAGTCTGCATAATCGACTATGAATTAACTAATTTCCGTTTACGGCAATGACTAACCCGATAAGGGTCGCATGAGAACAAGGCAAGCTGACAATCATAAATTCAGCTAAAAATGAATAACTCGCGGCCCTCCTTGAAACTGCCATTTTATAATCGTGTAAAAAAAAAAAAAAAAAAAACAATATCACATGTTCACATGGACGGCGGACCTACATCGCACAGGCGATAAACCACCAACCAGCGCCAAGTCACACAAATTTAAAGCTTACAGAGATTTCCAACGTGGGGGCATATCTCGGGTCAGTTCAACCGTGCATAGCTCACATCTAAAAGGCATTCATCGAATGACCCCCAAGTCCCAGACCAGAAAAATGCTGAATCAGAGAGTGCATGCAATACCTTTCATAATTGAAAGTTGGCATTGCTCAAATCCAGGTCTACTATCGGGAAAAAAAAAACCCCCCTCGTTATACATTATTTCTCATTAGTAATTTCAAAAAAAAAAAAAAAAAAGAACCAAATGGCTATTGGTTAGGGTTACGAACATGGGGTAGGAGTTGAAAAAGATAATAAACAAAAGCATTCGCATATTGTCCAAAAAAAAAACCAACAGATCTGAATAATTTTAACGGAACGTATAGAGTTGGGTATTGTTATTATTTATGAAATCGATAAGTATCGGTATGAAGTATTTAAGAAGCCTGCTGAGGCAGGTGATGCAATTGAAATTTGGTAAATGGCCTGTAGCATTGTTATGAAATTGCATAGAATATATAAGATGCAACAAAGGAATGGAAATATGAGAAAAATGAAAGTAAGGAAACGAGAAAGAAATGAAAAAGAGAAAGAGAGGAAAAAAGAAAAGAAGAAGAGACTGGTCCCGTTTGATTTGACTAGTAAACTGCTACAAAACCTGAGCCATTTACGGTCCGATTGGCACAGGCACACGGTTCCACACAGCCCACCGATCCCGTCCGATTCGACTAGTAAACTGCTGCAAAACCTGAGCCATTTACAGTTCGATTGACATGGGCACACGGAAGTCCACCGAATCCAAACCAACTCGGGCCATACCCGTGCAAATCCGAACTTTGACCCGCGCAAAATGACCCGTACCTAGTGATGTGCTGCGTATAGTACAGTAGTTTATATCTCATATCCGTACTATACGTATTTCACATACTATACACACTATACAACTGTACGTACTGTACGTACTGTACGCTAAAAAAAA
>QKWP01002521.1:2458-16491 GCA_003550325.1 Gigaspora rosea | reverse complement strand
AAAAAAAAAAAAAAAAAAAAAAAAAAAAAAAAAAAAAAAAAAAAAAAAAAAAAAAAAAAACAGGTAAGAAAAAGGGAAGGAAACGAAAAGAAAAAAAAAAAGGTAAGAAAAAGAGAAAAACACGAAAAGTAAAAAAAAAAAAAAGAGGAAAGAAAGAAAAGAAAGAAGATGGGATTAAGGGTAAAAACGAATATATAAGATATAAGGGAAAAGAAAATATAAGATGTAACAGAAGAAGGGAAATATGAGAAAAAGGAAAAGGAGTTGCTCGCGGACATGCTTGCTGACCTATGGGTGGTCTTGCTCAGCAACTTGCTCCACGACGCTCAGTTGATGCTGAAAAAGTATTGTAAAAGAGTGTAGTACTACAATGATGTGCACGTTCTTTGCATTTTGATCACGTTGGCATATCATACATGTGTTCGATCCTCTTTTTTGTCGCCACGTGACCATTATGCAATACTTTGTGTGCGCACATTGAGTTGAGTATTTTGTATTATAGGTTAAGTATGGCACCTACAACCGTAGCGTGGCACTACTCCCACTGTGTTTTTTCATAATGTCAATAAATTGATCCGAGCGAGAATAATAAAGCTATTTGATTGTTACACGAAATCATGCAAGACATTTTATTAGCTATATATATTATATAAGTTGTCCCCCCGTAATTTTACTAACCCCTAGGTATTATTAGAATTTTTATACACAAGATTTAGGGGGTTAAAAGATACAATTAAAATTTTTATTAAAAATTTTCATTTAGAAAATTAAAAATTGTACAAGTAAATTTATTAATTCTGCTAAAAGCCTTCGTTGGCAATTTTGTAATTGATAATGGATTTTTTTTTACAAAATCATTGGTTCGTTATAGATAAAGTCAAATTGTTCAAAACCAGCTCATCAATGGTTAATTTTTAGTTTTACATTACGTGAAATCTGAAGTCAGCAATTTTTTCTGGAATGCTAAGTAATGTTGGATAAGCTTATATATACTATTAAGACTAACGATCCTTTCGGTCCATCCTAAAAAGGACTGGACTGACCCGATCCCTGGATGGACCGAAGGATCGTCAGTCCGGACCGGATTGATTAACAGCCCTAGAAATCTCTATCTCTACAATACTCATCGGTCTACTAATATATTTAGAAAATGTTTTCGTATAATACACGTCTTGAGAGTCTTGAGAGTGTACTTGCTCAATCGGTTCTGGTTTATTCTTATTAGCTTCCAAAAATTGGTTTTTTATTTCATTATTCTTCCTGATCTATTTTATCTAACCAGTGAGTGATTATTTCAATAATTTCTGTTGCAGTAGGTCGTTTATAAAAATCTTTATCCATGCATTTCATAGCTAATTTAATATAACAATCAGATCCTAAACATTTAGGTCTTGATCCATCGATAATTCTTACCACAAGATAATCATCAAATGGAATTCCATCAAATGCTCTTTGTCCGGTTGAAATCTCGGTCGCAATAACTCCAAGACTGTAAATATCTGTCGCTTTAGTATACGGGTGACCAATAAAAACTTCAGGTGCAATATACGGAAGAATACCACAAATTTTTCCTTCCTTTTCTTTCCTAGAAAGTCCAAGATCAATGATATATGCATTTGGCAAATTATCTTGCACAATGTTTTCACAGTGTAAATCTCTGTGAACGAGTTCTTGCAAATGCATTGACTCAAGATCAAAAGCTATATCATTCAAAATATTCAATTTATACTTCCATTCCAATTGTGATACTTTTACAAGGTTTTGTCGTAACGATCCTTTAGGTGCAATCCCATAACAATAATATAATCACCATAATCATTTCTTGACACTCCATAACAATTCAAGAACGAAGGATTCTCATAACCAATTTCACAGTTATTCTTCAATTCCTGGATAAACTCTTGTTCATTTTCGTTTGAATTATGAATCACTTTAAGTGCAACATCCCACCATATATTATTAATTCTATCAAACCAACGTGCACCATATACAGTTGAGAATCCTCCTTTTCCGCATTCCTTAATAATTTTACACTCATTATAATCAATCCAAGATAATTTAAATCTATCATCGTTTAATATTCTTTTAAGTTCAGGATTGATATGATCGGGTGATTTATTAGTTTTCAAAAGACTTCTATATTTTGTGAACCAATAATTTGCATTCTGAATATTTCTCTTTGTATCGATACCATTTCGATAACATCGAGCGACACCATACATTGCTCCTATATAACCAATACTAGCAGATTTTTTATAGTATTCAAATGCTTTATTATAATCTTGATCAACCCCAAACCCAAATTCATAACTCCTACCAACACTATTCATTCCATCAGCATTACCTAAATCAGCAGATCTCTTACAATATTCAAATGATTTCTGGTAATTTATTTCTACTCCAATTCCATAATAATAACAAAGACTAACATCTTGCATCGCAACTGGCTTTCCTAATTCAGCTGCTTTCATATAATATCTAAAAGCCTTCTTTTCGTCTTTCTCAACACCAATACCATGTTGTTAATTGTAACCTAGTGTAAGAAGTTGTTTAGAATCCTTTTTTTTTTTTAAAGAATTCATGTCTTATATTTTCAAGAGCATAGCGTAGGACATTTAATGTTTAGTCTAAGTGATACAAAAGTTACGACAATAGTTACATTATTGATTACTATTGTTATATCAAAACCGTAATTTTAAAATTTTTCATGTCTTGTACGTCAGTGTAACAAAACAAATTTTACTAATGAAGTCGTAGCCCAGTTTATGATTAATCTATAGACTTATTCCTTCTAAAATATGTTGTAGCTAATAATCACATTGTTTCTCATTATTAACAAAGCCAAAAGAAAGAGAAACGAGTTCGTTAAATCTATGATTAATTTTACATCAAAAATTCTCAAATACACCGTTTCAAGAATGTTTACCTGTGTCATATATAAAATTCTAACTTTACATGTTACTTATTAGATTTTATCTCGGGATGCTGTAAAATCTTTTAATAAGCCAAGATCTAGGAACATAGAAAGCCTTTCAGTCTTTCATGTGTGAATGTCTTTATTCATCTAGATAAATGACCCTATTTCTCATTAACGTATAGAAATTTTTTTAAAAAGCTTTTCAAAAAAAAAAGTTTTTAAAAAAATTTTTTTAGCCGTTTTTAAAATTTGATTTTGGAATCTTAAATTCACATACTAGATGTAGATAAAAATCACCAGATATTTGTTGTGCTTTAATAAAATAGATGATGCTGGCATTAGCATTAATTTTGCTCGCATAAATTTTTATAGGAAATAATAAAAGAAAAAGATTATTCGAATTGAATGATTAAATGATCAACTTTTTTATAAAAATTTAAATAGTCCCCAGAGTTTCGAATAATAAAATTGGATTATTCAGCTATCCGATAATAAGACCATTCTTTGTCAGGTCATCATCGTGAAACTAATAAATACAGTAATATATATGTATATACTCAAATTATAATTGATATCTGCAGTTTAGTTTTCTTGCAATTCATTTTGCCACACAAATAAAAGTATAGTAGTATAACCCAACACTTGTTTCGTTCAATCACTTCTCTTCCCCCCCTTTCTTGTTTCTCAACAAACAAACAAAAAGGGATGATCTTCCCTCTCAAGCAAGCGCGATACTGAAAAAAAATCTTTTGTGTAATATAAGGCTAAGCCATGTTAATACAATAACCAAAAGTTACGGTAATAGAATTCTAATAGTAAAATAAAATAAAATAAGCATTAATGTGAAACTAATTAAACCTTTTTTTTCATCAAAATTCTAATAGTAAAAATGATTATCATCATCGTGCAATTAAAAATGTGGTGATCTTGCTGCTTTTAGTAATAAAAATCTTATTTAAAATAATAGACACAAAAGAGAATTTAAAAAAAAGGTATAAACAAACACATATGCATTATTATTTTTTATTATTTTTTTTTAAAAAAAAAGGTATAAACAAACACATATGCATTATTATTTTTTATTATTTTTTTTAAAAAAAAAGGTATAAACAAACACATATGCATTATTATTTTTTATTATTTTTTTTTAAAAAAAAGGTATAAACAAACACATATGCATTATTATTTTTTATTATTTTTTTTTAAAAAAAAAGGTATAAACAAACACATATGCATTATTATTTTTTATTATTTTTTTTAAAAAAAAGGTATAAACAAACACATATGCATTATTATTTTTTATTATTTTTTTTTTATTAAAAAAAGTAATTTAGTTTGGTTACCATTTTTATCACGCTTGCTGAATCTCAATTGTTATTAATCTCTTGTAATACTCTTGTAATCATCAAAATAACTATTTAAATGGATCCAAGAAATTATTCCTGCTTTTTTTATTCAACTGAATTCAACAGTCTATCTCTTAGTTTAACGCATACTTTCGTATCTGTTAGTGGCAAACTTTAATTTTCGTGCAGATTCGCATTTTTCACTATTTATCGATCATGGAAACATTCTCGACCAGAGTCACTAATTATGAAATGCATAATTGTATTGATTTTGATAAAATTATAGAAATTAATAGTGGTGGTTCAGGTGTGATTTATAAATATGAGTGTAAATGTTGCAAAATAACGAAAACCCTTAAACGCCTAAGGGATGGTACACAAATTCAAAATTTCAACAGCGAGGTAAATGAAAATTTTATTTATTGCACTGTATCTAAGGTTTTTTTTTAAAAAAAAAAGCAGGTTAAACCATTTTTAATTAGGCAATTAGTAAAATAATCCTGTGATCTTGACATAATGATCGGGAGAATATTATATGATTATATTCCAAATAGTTAAACCTGGACTTAAATATATCTACTCTATAAATATCAGAAGGGATAATTTTTTTACCATTCCCAATTGTATCCTATCACTAATATGCGATTGATTATTTAAATTTCATTTAAGGTCGAAATTTTGCGAATCGCTCAAGGTCACCCTAACATCATTACCTTTTATGGAGTTACAGAAGGTATGTACGTACGATCGTCGTGACTTGACAGTTCCTAAAATTCATTTGTGATGAATTAAATCCCTCAATGTGATTGACTAGTGATCGAGATTGATAGTGCGAAATGCAGATATTAAATTTTAGCTATCAGCAAAACTCTACGATAAAAAGATGGTCTCGACCATTTTCTTTCATCGTGATGAACTCTTGACCGGTTAAACTATGGTCCACTAGTTAAAAGTTGAGTACCGATCTATTAATTAAGAATATTCTTGATTACGTAAAAATCACGACGCGTGTTTTTATTATGCAAATGTCGGACATGATTGTATTGACCAAAATGCCCGTTGTGAGATTCTTGACATGAAATAACTATAAATTACACAACTACTGTATTTACATCACGTAAATATTTAAAAAATTGATCTATATGATTTATCACATTGGGTATTTAGTCAGTACACTGCGAGTAATTACGTTGATCAATTTTAATTAGTGGCAAATAGTTTAGCTGTCAATTTTTTTCATAGAGTAATTGACTAAAGCATATGAATTACTTCAATTAGTCATATGCTTGTGCACGATATCAATCACGTTGAGAAAGGTACTTGATGGATAGAGATGCAGACATTTCTCAAGTCAAGGGTAACTACCCTCTTACGGCATATAAAATACCCAGTTATGGCTATGCCGTATGTTATTTCATGTTCTAATGCTTGTATCTAGTTTGTAACTTTATTTAAATTACGTAACATCTGATTAAAAAAATCAATTCTGGCCAACGAATATTATTAATTCAATTGTTTAATAAATTTAAAATATCTCAAAAAAATAGATCCTTCAAATGGATATTATTTTATGATTTTACAATACGTTGATAATGATTTACGGAATTATTTAAAAGAAAATTTCAAAAATCTACAATTTCTCGATAAATTTCGTATGGCCGAGGAAATTGCACAAGGGCTTTGGTTTTTACATACTAAAAATATAGTTCATGGTGACTTGGTAAATATATACCTATTTTACACAAATCATTTCAATTATTTAATTAAGCAATTCATTTGGTAGAATTCCAAAAACATTCTCGTATATAATAAGCAAATTAAAATTATAGACTTTGGTATGTCGAAGCAGATTAACGAAGTTTCAACACCGTTATGCTCAGAAATTAAAGGAATGCCAGCATACATGGATCCCCGATGCTTTAAAGACTTGAAATATGATAAAAAATCTGACATTTTCAGTCTTGGAGTTATTCTTTGGGAGATCTCAAGCGGTCAACCGCCATTTAAGCAATTGACTTCGCCTGAAATTTTTTGGAACATGCAAGTATTAAATGAATTTAGAGAAACTCCAGCAGAAAACACACCACTCCAATATATTAAACTATACAAAAAATGTTGGGACAAAGATCCTAGTATTCGTCCAGAAATGTCTTTAATTATTAAAACCTTAAATGAACTTAAAAATTCTTCAATATTTAATTTATAAGTATTCATATAATTTGGCAAAATCGATTCATACGTAAAAACTTTCTCAATTCGACAAAATCGAATTTTATTTAATTTGACAAAATCTGTAATTTATAACGTATGCCGATATAACAAAAAACTATGTAATTTAAATTTATAGATATAGAACAAAATAAGAAAGAACACTTTTTATGTAAACACCTAACGTTTTTTTGTATGCTGCAATTGTCCGTCCACAAATTTTTTATCTATAATATTTTATAGTTACTGGACGGTCGCATAGTTCAAACAAATCTGATTGGCTGATTTAACATATTATGATTTAAATAAAATATATTAAAATTTTTATTGCGGACATTATTAATTAACCACTCTTCATATTTTATATTTTCTTCTATATCCTTTCTTGTTATAAAACTGTTGTCAGATCAAATACATCACAAACATATGCCTCCAACTAAAAAAATATTTGGACCATGCATTGCATATTTAGAAACTGATCAAATCCTCTGTTTCGTACTACTGTAATAAAATAATAAAAGCTATATTCTTTATTATTGTTCGGTAAACAACCTGCTACAAAGTATTATAATAAACCAGATAATCTAAAATTTTATCTTTATTTAGATAGATTTGAATAATCTAGTTTAAAAACTGAGTTGTTATTTGTAAATGGGTGAACCAAACCTCTAATCTGTTGTAAGCTTTACAAATTTTACTATACATTCTTTATTATTTATCTTTTAGAGCTATTAAAAGTTTTTTTTTTTTTTTTTGCATTTTGAAATGCTAATTTAATTTTAAAAAATATAAAGAGCTTCAGCTTAATAAGTCTTTTCAAGATACTTAGAAAAGAATCAATTTGAATTGCTAAAACTTTTGTATTTTTTCTAATTTAGTTGCTTGTTATTGAAGATTTTTATTTGTATTTAGAATTGTAGAAAATAAGAATCCCTGTTTATAAATTCCAGTAAAAATAAATTATATACTTTTTTTTGAAGATATTAAGATAATATTTTATTAATATCTTTTCTTTTGGATAAACTATAGTAGTTATCCAATTTGTTACATATAAATTACATGAATATAAAATTTTAATAAAATATATATATAATTACTATAAACTTTGAAGCTTTGAGGTTTCTCAACCTACATATTAATTTAAAATTAAATTTGAAATTATATAGAGCAAAAAAAGAATAATAAACCTAGTTTTCTTGCTAAGTTATAGTTTATTTTTTTTTGCATATTTTAAAAATATAACTTTACTAAAAGAAAAACTTTTTCCACGCACCCGCATGGCCGTGCACCCCTATATGCATGCATATAAATAAGACCATTAACTGCAGTCGTTTGTCGTATCGTTTTGGTGTCATTGCAAGTGTCGTTGTAGGTGCCGTCGTAGGTGTTGCGTTAGATTTTTGATTTTGCACATTCTTCCTATACGTTTCTATAGCGTTGTAGAGGACAGTCTTGGTGGGTGGTTTTGTACATTTACATTTCTCCAGTGGGTGGTCTTGCACTTTTTCTGGAGTTGTATTGTATGCATAATCTTGGTAAGTTCTCCGGTTCGTGTTAAGGTGGTTTATTGGATCGAGTAAGTTTTTCGTTTGTCCTTTTTTTTTTTTAATGCTTTTCTTTCTTCTGATTTTGCCGTTGGAGCCGCCATCATTACTGGAGCTGCTGTTTTCAGGTAAGTTTTTTGTCTTGTGTCGTTTTTTTTCTTATATTTACTGATGCTTCTCTCTCTTCCAGGTGTGATTTCGCTGTTGGAGCCATCGTTACTGGAGTTTGGAGCCGCCGTTTTCGGGTAAGGGAGCTGACTTTTATCACCTGATTTTTGGGTGGGTGGGTGGGGTAGCCAAAGTATCAGGTGTAATTCTGGTCGGAATTACCAAAATCTGGCCAAAATTATAAAAAATTTTTTAATTAAAAATAAATTTATATGTAAATTTAATATTAAATAACTTTTGACCTACTAGACCAATTTGGATGATTTAACTACCAAAATGATCCTTTCAAAGAGAGGATTCTAGCAAGCCTAAAATCATTAAAATCCAATTACTAGATCATAAGATCGATATTGATTTGTATTATTATAAATATTATATAATATTTTAATAAATACTATATAATATTATATAAATCTTGATTGATTTTAGGATCCTTTGATAGGATTTTGGTAATTTTGGACTTGCTAGAATCCTTTCTTTGAGAGGATCATTTTGGTAGTTAAATCATTTAAAATGGTCTAGTAGATCAAAAGTTATATAATATTAATTTTTATTGATAATCTATCTGTCAACTGGAGAATGGCGAAATGTGGCGTTCGTCCATTTAAAATTTTTTACTTACTAAGTTAATGATACATGTCCACTAATTGAAAGTTGTAGAGCTCGTCGAGACGCATCTAACGGTGGTTAGATCATCCAAATCGGCCCGGTGGATGGCGAGATATCGTCGAAAAACGATTGGACAACTATATAAAATCTCTATATAAACAATGTTTACATAGAGATTTTATATAGTCAGCCAATCGTTTTTCGACGATATCTCGCCATCCTCTGGGCCGATTTGGATGATCTAACCACCGTTAGATGCGTCTCAACGAGCTCTACAACTTTCAATTAGTGGACATGTGCCGTTAACTTAGTAAGAAAAAACATTTAGATGGAGGCACGCCACATTTCGCCTATAGTGATTTTCATATGTAATCTGCATCACGGAATTTTATATAGTCAGCCAATCGTTTTTTGATGATATCTCGCCATATAGTGGGCCGATTTAGATGATCTAACCACCGTTAGATGCGTCTCGACGAGCTCTACAACTTTCAATTAGTGGACATGTATCGTTAACTTAGTAAGAAAAAAATTTATATGGAAGAACACCACATTTCGCCATTCTCCAGTTGACAGATGGATTATCAATTAATTAATATATAAATTTTTTGCGCAATTTGATTGGCTAATAAAGTGTCAGGTGTGGGTGGGTGTGGGTAGCCCCTTAAGTAGGGTTGCTGGTGCACATATAAATTTAATGGTGCACCAATGGTGCACCATCAAGTTTTTTGGTGCATAGGTGCACCTAGTGGTGCACCATATTAAAAATATTAATATTAAAAATTAAATTTTTTTATTATAAATAATAGTAAATTTTTATAATTATTTTTTTTTTTTTAAAGCTTCATAGCCGTCTGATCTTTATTAGCAAATTACATAGAAACTACATAATTTAATATACTAATTGTAGAGACCGAACTAAGCCGGCTGCCCGAATTGGTGCCCAACTTTGGCTACTGCACTGAAATGGTTTGCTCATACTCAAGTGACGGTCTTCTCCATCAGCAAGAAGTATAGCACCACCTGGCTTCAGAAAACCAACCACAGAATCCATTCCACCTAAAAACTTCTTCTCTGAGCTTCTCATAAAGAAGAATAAAAAAGGGGAAAAGATTAAAAGGGGACAATACCTAAACGACTAACCAAATAACCAACCAATAATACAACCAAAAGAAAGAAATAGAAAAAAGAAAAACCAAAGAAAAAGCAAAGAAAGAATAGAAACTGTAGATGCTAACACATCTAGCATAAACGATAAAAATTATATAATACCACAAGACTAATGTCTATCGGTGTATTATATGTACAGATGTATGAAAAAGAAAAACGAAACTAAAAAAAAAGATAAGAAATTTTTCACGTGCCCTCCAGATCCAACCACGTCATCATTGTTTATTTGTATGTAGTGACCAAATCCACACGTGACGGTGCCGGTCCCAATTCTGATCATCCCAATTCGGAAGGCGCAAACACTGCTGATCTTTTGGAGGGGGTAAGCTAGGATTCCCACTTTTTGGCGAAAATTCTGAAAAAATCTGAAGGGAAGTATGACGATACTCAAAAGAAATTTAAAAGAGAGGGTGTAGATGGAAAAACTCAATTTTTTGTTGTTCCTCATTGTTTTGCTACAAGGAACTTCGTTGATGGAAGAAAACTTTAATTTCCACCAAAATTTCTTGTACAAGGGCTCCACCTTCTGCCAGTTATCTTGTAAAAGTACGCTTTTGGCTTGCATGTCGAATATATAAAGGAGTCACCGGAAAGTTAGTTGACCTTTATAAAAACCGTTTACTTGTGTTATCCTACTATACATTAAGTATAGGCAACTCTCCAACAAAAAACTTCTTGTTTTTCCTCTGTTGGTAATTTGGTTCGAGTGATTGTTGGAAAGAGTTGATTTTTATAATTAAAATTTTAAATTAATATTTAATTATTTATTAATTATTTATATATAAAATCTCCAAACTTTATAAAAATTAATAATATATTTGTATTTACAAATAATACTTTGTAATAAATTGATAAAGACAAAAGCTATTGCTTAAATTTTTTAAAAGTTCTTAAATAAAATTCTATTATTATTTCTAAAAAACTATTTATAGTATGTCTTTAATATGTAATTATCAAACTATAAAATATTTTAAAATATATAAATAAAAACTATCAAGATTCAAATAAAAATTTACAATTATAAGGTATTAATTATTATAGTTATTATATAAATAAGCTTAAAATCAAAATAAATAAAATTTAAGAATTATTGATTTTAAAATAAATATATTAGTAATTTAATTCAAAATTAGAAACCTGAACCTTAATTCTGAATCCCTAATATTTTGATTAATAAGTAATTGTTAACTCACAATTAGATCAATATATATAATTGAAAGTTAACAAAAGAATTGTATACTTAAACTAAAAAGAAGATTAATAACTTTATTTTGGTTTTTTGTAGTAATATAGACAGAATATAGCATGCATATATATATAACTTTTTCTTGTACTAAGTTAACAACTTGTGTTAATTAATTAAAAGTTGCAAAGCTCATTGAGGCATATCTAATAGCGATTAAATCATCCAAATCAGCTCAATAGACAGTAAGATATTGTTAAACAACAATTGGCCAACTATATAAAATCTCTATATAAACAATATTTGTTTACATAGAGATTTTATATAGTCAGCCAATAATTTTCAATGATATTTCATCATTTACTAGACCAATTTGGATAATCTAACCACTATTAGATATGTCTTTATAAGTTCTACAACTTTCAATTAATTGACACAAGTTGTTTAACTTAGTACTAAAAAAGTTTTATATAAGTTATATGCACACCATGACCTCCTATAGTAATTTTTATATATGTTAAATCTGATTGGCTCGCCACCCTGCACCATACCAATGTCTGGTGCACCAGGTGCACCACCCAACTTATTGCACCATTGGTGCACCAAGCATCCTGCACCAGCAACTCTACCCTTAAGAGATGGAAATCACTTAATTTATGGCAGCTCCCTAAGAAAGTCGTTGGAACCGTCTTTTAGAATCACCGCTTTCGGTAAGTTTTCATTTTTGGGCCATTGCTTGTTTTTTTTGTTGTTTTTTCCCCTTATTCAGGTACTAACTCTTCTCTTTTTTTCAGATGCAATTTTACTGGCATTACTGAAGCCATTGGAGTCGCCATTTTCTATATGTTTTTGTTTTGGGACCATTAATTTTTTTTTTTTTTTTTATAACTTATAACTAATGCTTTTCTTCATTTAGTTCACCATTTGAGCTGACGTTACTGGAGCTATTGGATGCTTTTCTTCTTTTAGGTACAATTTCTCCGTTGGAGTCGTGTTCGGGTTAGGGTTGTTTTTTAGTTGCGATTTCGCTATTGGAGCCGTCGTTACTGGAGCTTTTCTACGATTTCGCCATTGGAGCCATCGTTAGGGTTCGGGTTCGGGTTAGGGTTCAGGTTAGGGTTCAGATGTTTGTTACTTTGTTTGTGTTTTTTTTTAGTCGTAGTGTGATTTATCGTTTGTTGTATTCTTTTTGTTTTTTTTTGTTGTATTCTTGTTTTTTTTTAATAATAAAAAAATCTTAAAATTTTTTTATAAAATTTGCAATTGATGTTGATTGGCCAGGTACAAACAATTGATCACGTGTTCACGTGATCAGTTTTGATTGGTCGATAATGGGCACAGGTCAAAACGATACATATCGGTATAATATCGGGTACCCGATACATATATGATATATATATGATATGTGACCGATATGTGTAGGATATATCTATACATGTACCCGATAGGTATAGAGTTCATGCAGGATATTGGACACATATCGGACACATATAGTACACATGCCGTATATATATCGCATATATAAATTCTGTAATACATTATGTACTGAAGTGGGAAAAAATAAATTCGAATATTCATATATTTTTTTACAATCACTTAATTATCACTTTGCAATAACAGATAACAATAATATAAAGCAATTAATAAAAATTTTATTTTTTTTTATTTATTTATTATAAAACAAATCGGTTACAAATATACAATCCCATAGCAAATAACTAATGAAACACTAGTGATAATACAACACTAACAAAGGCAAAAACACCCAATGACCATGATAGCTAAAGAAAAAAGTTCAACAAATCGATGACAAAGCACCAAAAGCAACTATAAAGCTACATGAAAACGCCCAAGAAAACTAACAAAGTATCCAAGGTAAAATCTGCAAGACATCCCAAAACGCACCAAAGCAACATCAAAATCGGCGACAAGACACCTGAGGCAACCATGAACTCGAACAGAGAGCACCACGAACTCGAACAGAGAGCACCACGAACTCAAACAGAGAACACTACGAAGTCAAACCCAAGAAAACTAACAGGGCATCCAAAACGAAATCTATGCCAAGAAACCCTGAAACGCGTACGAAATCGGCGACAAGACACCACATAGTCATACGAGAAACACTCAAAAAAACTAATAAACCCCAAAGCAAAATCTTTGAAATGCTCGAAGCAACATTGAAATCGGCAACACCTGAGGCAATCACAAATCACCCAAAGAACCTAAAAAGAGAAAACCCAAAAAGTACGGTAGTATTTAGAAATAGGGCACGTCAACAAAAATATGATGAAAAGAAAAAACACCAATGGTGACAGTGACGAATAATATACCAAAATGGTCGACACGACGAAGTACTGACTAACAACTTACTGTAAAAGACGAAATTCAAAACCATTGCTCCAAAATGGACGGCACCAACGACGAAGAAAGGTTGCTCCAAAATGGACGACGCCTAACGACGAAGTACTGACGAAGTTATCTAAAAAGTATCCCTTAAACTGTAATCCAGGCAAATTTGCCTGGATTTTTTTAGAAATATTATATTTTTTAAATAAAATAAAAATTTATTAAGCATATGAGGTATACTTTATTTATAGAATATTTTCTTTAAAAGATATTTTATAAACTTTATTATGAAAATTTTTTAAAATTATTAATAAACTTTAAAGCAATAAAAGTTTAAAGTTTTTATTTTAAAATTTTTACTATAAAATTTTTTTTTAGGTTTTCTTAAATTTTATATGTTCCCGTCTATAAAAAAAATTTTCACTTCAAATACAAGTCCTAATTTTTACAAGTAAATCACAAAAGTTGCAATAATAAAAGTTGTAATCCTTTTTATAAACTATATCATTCTATTAAATCAGGAAGCTAGAGCTAATATT